>JAGFPH010014511.1:8601-23436 GCA_018207615.1 Philaenus spumarius | reverse complement strand
GATGGGAATCACATTTCAAGCTGGCCTAGTTGAATTGTAAGAAGCGTTTGTATTCCTGTAGAAAGAGTTAAATAAAGAAACTATTCTCCGGTAATAGTTGACATCGTTAACAGGACTAACCTTAAACGGATTTACAGAATGCATTGTAGTTCAAAGGAGCACAAAAACTAACGAGTTTTTAAAGTTTCTAGACGTGTACTGTACCATGGTAACGGGATACGTGATTTCCTTGTGTACTCTGCAGTTGTCATAGCAACGTAGAGATGCGTCTTAAGGTTGAGCGAGGGTCTTGCCAGTTTCGCGACAGCCTTGAGAGAGCTTCAATCTTTTGGCGCTGGATCGCTAGTAGTAGCGAACGAAACTGTGTTCTCCCACCACCTTGCCTTTCTCCTCTCTCTCTCTCTCTGCGAACATCTCTTTCAATTTCTCAATCTAACAGATCAAACTATACTCGCGTCCAAGAAATTAGGCGGGTGATAGAAATGGCGGTGATGCCACTTCGTGCTGTAGTTATTTATACAAATACACCCGTCAAGTAAAGATTTTTGAGTGTGCTTTCTCTCGAGCTTGTGAATCTGTCTACAGGGCATAGTGAAATAAAATTATACCACTGCCTTCAGAAAATGCTACTGATTCCAATGGTATGACTTTTTATTTTTATAACGGCAGCAAATAATTAACAAAAATAAAAAACCTAAATTGTAATTTAATTCAAAACCGCCATGTATTGAATTTTTCACCAAGCGAGGATTTTTTTGTCTTTTTGGTCAGGAAGATTTCGTCTGCGGTAAAGTTGTAGAAAATCGTATGAATAAAATTTTTTGTTCGAAACTTTTTTTTATGAGATTCTTAGTTTAGTTGTAAAATGCATAACTGTATGAAACAAAAACAAAGACACGCGGGTGCTCGGCGAGAACCGTAGCTCGTAACCCTTGTTTAATGTTGTAAGTTGCTATTTTATATTCAAGAGTAAAAAAGGAAATAATTTAAATGTTTATAGACAACATTTCCTTTACATAGTATATGATGATGATACCATTATTTTTTTCGTTAAGCCATAATTCCAGTTATTTTTTTCTTATCTTAATAAAATTCCAACAACGTTTTTTAGACTTTTTAGTTAATTCCTGAAGCGAACTAACTCGTACTGTGTGTGAATAAGAAATGTAGGCTACATTTTAATAATAAAAAAATAATTAAAAATTGTATTTTCGTAAGAAAGTATTTTTAAGCCTTTATTCATTTTGTTGTTCATTTAACACCCCACAGGAAACATGTGCGAGATTGAAGACACCACGGTCGTGAACAACTTTACTTCCCATAATTTTCCTATATCTCGTTTTTACAATGTATTTACAGTATTCTATATCTACATATAATTTACAAAATTTATAAGTGATTCTGTTTGTATACAAAGTACAGTAGCCTAATTAAAATTTATAGGAAAACCAATTTAAAGAAAAATCATTAATTAAATATAATTTTAAACTAATATAATTACCTTTTATAATATATCCGTCTTGTGACTTCGTTTATTTTGTAAGTTAATACGCGTTTCGGGTCCGTGGTCCCATCATCAGTTTAACTCAAATCTGCTCCGTTGGAGGTCGTTAAATATTTATATTAAAAACACATAAAACACAACAAGTAACCTGCACATACATAAACTTAAGTTTCGAGGGCAACATCACGATGCACACTCTAAATGGTAATTATATTAATTTATAATTATATTTAATTTATAAAAGTGACTCTATTTAGAGTACATTTTAAACTTTTTCTTAAACGTACTTGTCAACCGTACGTACAAATAAAAGTGGAACGGTTTATTCACAATACGTTAAGATTAGTATGTCGGATTTAGTGTGTTCTTTAGCTTTTTATAAAAAATATTGTTTGCTAGAGAAACCTTTTATAATAACATGTATTCATCATTTGCAGGGCGTCTACCATGCGGTAAGGGTAAATTGCGGTAAATTGAAAAATTCTTCGCCTCACTTGCGGACATATTTTTTGTCATTTGAACTTTGGATTAGGTTAGATTTAAAAAAATGTAAAATAAAATAAAAATAAAATATGGAACTAGGTTCAAGCCATGTGCGGATATCGTGCAGGACCACGGCGTCCGTCCCCCCTCCATGTCTTATGGACATGTTGTGTAAGGTGGCGAGGCTTCATTTAAGTTGACCGCATCTGAGAGCACCGTGGCAGGTAGAAAACTTGCTTTTCAGCATCTGGCCGTTTTTCCCATTTACCGCAAGTGGAATGACCGCATCTGGGTGACGAAAATGTCACGATTTGTTGTCTATGGACTTTTTCCCCGCCAGAAATAGAATTTCTTGTGCCCAACAGTTTGTACTGTATCCTACGAATCAAACGTGTGGCAACTCTTAGTTCACAAAGTTCAAATCTATTTAAAGTTCGGTTCAATTTGTCTAGTTCAGTTTGAGGTAAAAAAGTTGAGGCTTAGTGAAACTCCATAAAAGGATACAAATAACCAATGGTAAAGTTTTCACAAATTCAATTTTTAATTTACTAAGCTACATTTCGCCGGTATCTTCAGAAGACGTTCATAAGCAAAAACTCATCCAACAAAGTCTGTAGCATATATAAACATGTAATACAATGAAAATGCCCGGAAAGAAGTGTAGAAAAATTTGATCACGCAGCTGAACAGCTGATGTAACTTGATTTGGAATGTTTTAAGGCTTCAACTAACTATTTGGGAAATCGGTCTACCGATGAAAACGCTGAAATGGTAGGATTTGTTTGCACCTCAACCTCCTGTGAGTTTCCACCTCCGTCTTGCTGACCCTAATTCGCTTCGCTCGCACCGGACAAACAGTTCGAGATACAGCTGCCCCCGTCGTCGATCTGAACCGGGTACTTTTATGGTATTTTACGTTTTGATCGATTTTGAGGGATCCAGACGGACTAAAATAAGGTCGTGTAAAAAAATAAACTGCAGAATAATCTCCTACATTTGTGACCGTGCATAGGAAAAGGGACCTTATCTTCACCGAATAAAATTTTCAGGAGACCAGTTTTTAGTGATTTGTGTCAAAATATCACATTTTTAGGTTTATATATATTTGTATAGTATTTATTTGTGAATACAAAAATGTCACATTTATATATATATCTTAATTTTAAAACCTCAAAATTAATGTTTTCCAAAACCCTTACACATTTCAGAAAAGGGACCTTATCTTCACCCTGTGCATTTTAAATGGGTGAAGTTAAGGTCCCTTTTAATTTTTAATAGTAATCAATTTACAATCAAAATTTACAACAATAATCTTTGAGGGCGTCTTCTTTGTGCTTTATGTGGTTATTATTACTCTATGTTATTGTCAGGTGATTTACATTCCAGCTGATTTATTGTCAGCAGAATTGCTGTTTACTGTTTTTGTTGATTCTTGTTAACCTGTCCCTATCAAAGTTAACTAGGAAGGTTAACTAAGGTAAAAAATATTTTTTTATTTTTTTACTGTTTTTTTTAGTAATTATATATATATATAAATACCTTAGTAAAATTACGCAAAACAGCCCCACCCGGAGACCAGATATTTAGTCATATCCCGTCAGCTTGGAAGCGAGCCAACCACCGTTTGCTTTACTTCCGCCCTCCTACCCTCAAACCACAGATATGATTAGATATCTCGACTCCCTAGCCTAGATTCGAACTCGGCATCTTGTGATCAGTAAGACGCTTCGTTACCACTAGACTACGGCTTCATGAAAGAAAAATTACAAATTAACAAAACTTCAGTTACTTTACTATCGGTATAAATATTCCGTGTAAAGTAAAAGATAGTTTGTCAGCTCCATCTAGGAGCGGTTATAGGAAGTTTGCTTGGTTGCTCTTAAGTTTTAATCTGTCTAATTTGTATGTGTGAGAGGTTTATAATAATAACTTAGATCAGTTCTTATTAAGTTAAGTAATTAATTTAAAGCAATATGCTAAACCTTTAATACAAAATACTGACAAATGAAAGACTAGAACATAATTGGGGAAATTACACCATATAAATTGTCCTTACACTGGATGTTATTTTAGGTATTATGGTCATTACCACAAGTATAAAAACAACAAACTTTAAAGCTCATTTTCCGAAAACGCCTGTTTTTAAAAAGTAAAGTTTAAACTAACATAACTCAATCAATTTTCAAGATATCTTAGTGATTTTAACAACAATATGTTTAGTTTTTAATGTTGTTTCCATGGATACCAATAACTCAATATTTGTCTAGGTGAAGATAAGGTCCCTTTTCCTATGCACGGTCACATTTATTGTTTTAGGTAAACCCGAAAACGTTTCATTCTAATACAGAAAATCTCAAATAAATGCTACTTCAGTCAAAAACATGTTTCTGGTTCTTTGGCGCTATGGCTAACGAACTCGTTCGAGCGACTTAAGCAAACCAACGTGTATAAAATTTGGTAAAATGCGGCCATTAGAGTGAGAACACACATATATCTAAAAAGTTCTGGGTATCACGATCGGTGCTCATTGACCTCCCGACCTTGGGTCTCACCATAAGGGCCACTGCAATAGCTCATCTTTCCTATGGAAATTCGCTAATAATATAATCTACAAAACAAAAATCCATATTTTTCAATTTTGACTACAAGGTCCACTTGATGGTATTTAACATTAAGGGTATCAAATTTCAAAGTTTTAAGGTGGGATTTCCTAGCTCCGCAATGCGCAGTTCTCAATGCGGAGTCCATTGCGCTACGCAGTTGTGAGTTCCTAGTTCCGCACTTGTTCAGCATTTCTTTGCTGGCGTTTGGTGAGTTCTCGTCCGTCCAGTAAATAAATCTTGCTGCACTCTTCCTTGTATTATAAGAAGAAGAGCTCGAAGATGAAATCGACTATCTTGTTGATCGTTAGATACTATCTTGTTTGAAAGTGCGAAAATCTGTTAGATACTTCAAGGGAGAATCTTCTAATTCACAAGCATTTGCTTGATGACGAAGTGAAATTCAAATGTTACTACAGATTTACAAGATACGAATTTAACTATCTGCTACACCTAATTTAAAATGATCTTCCAAGTGAACCTTGCAACGGGGTTAAAAGACCGATTTCGGTGGCGGAAAAGCTTGCTCTTTAAATTTTAAACTCGAGCTCGAAAAAAACGTCTGTTGAGCTCCGAACTTCGTACTAGAATGCTCTCAGAGGAGTCAACATTTGATTACGTGTTGTTGAGTAGACTTCGCAGTGCGGACTGCTCAATGTGCAGTGCGTTGCGCATAAATGCGGAACCAGGAAATCCCAGGTAAAATTCAAGGTATATCTTAATTTTGATAGATCATCTCGACACTGTAAAGATGTTAAAATACTGTCATTAGTAACTATATTATCTGTGTTCTTGAAGCGACCTCGACCAGTACTAAAAATATAGATTGTTTTCAATTTCGCTATGGAATGAAAAAAAAATTTGGAAAACGGTTGACCCTAAAGGCCATCCATGTAACTTCCCGCTAAGTTTAATTACAACAAACACTATTTTTGGAAATTTTGAACTGCCATAACTTTTGAATGAATCAACCGATTTTTATGCGATTTGCGGCAATTGATGCAGTTTTTTAAGTCCATTGAAAGAATCAACAACAAAAATTTTTCAGATGAAAAGTTTCGGAGAAATTGAGGAAAAACACTTTTTTTTATTTTCTTTTGTTCACGATATGTCGCGAATGAATCAACCGATTTTTATGCGATTTGCGGCAATCGATGCAGTTTTTCGAGTCCATTGAAAGAATCGACAACAAAAAATTTTCTGATGAAAAATTTCGGAGAAATTGAGAAAAAACACTTTTTTAAATTTTCTTTCGTTCACGATATCTCACGAAAGAATTAACCGATTTTGACCGGACTGGTAGCGATCGACGTCGCTTTTCAAGGTTAAAAGCTGATTAGATTTTGGAATTGATCGGTAAAGCCGTTTAAAAGTTATTCCAAAAAAAACCTGATTTGAAACATTTTATTTCTTAGTTTTTTCGAAATTTCTCAGAACCTACCGGTCCGAATTAGTTGAAATTTTCAGGAAATCTAAGTTTGATGGAACGCTTTAGAACGCCGTTTGGTAGGATCCAATCGGTTAAGCCGTTCAAAAGTTATAAGCGGGTCACATACTTACATACACACAGACACACACACACACACACACAGACACCCACACACACGCACACACACACATATACACAGACAGGGTGACACCCTCTCGGGAGTGGTCAGGGAAGATTCCTAGGACCTCAAAACGTCGAGATCTGATGAATACTCGATTGTCGAAAAACGGGGTGAAACCAATAACTTCCCGATTTTAGAAAATTTTCAATTTTCTTAGCGGGAAGTTAAAAAGTTCTTGCACGGACGAAGGCGGTTACGGCAGCTGGTGAAAACTAGTTTGTAAATTTTGTTCTGCAAAAGTACCCGAACCTGTGAAAACCAACGGACTTGTCTTAAACCTACGCCAATTGAAATGTCCTTTAGTACAATGTATGAAGTTCAATGGGTCGCGATCTTTTAATCATCTGTCGCTTTGCGACATCTGTGAATCATTAATTGTGCCGCGTAGTTTGCACCATGACATATATAGTATGTGTCCTAGATTGTAAAACCTAGTCAGATTATTTTTTCCTATGGTCTACGGCGTAAGGACGAATGCACGCAAACTCGTAAATCAAGAAATTATTTTAATTTTATTTCCTATTAATTTGATTAAATAATGTTTCTATCGTTTAGTTGAATTTATTTTCTTGGATAATAGAGGGAATTTTTTTATTTTTTAAGCGAAAAAGGGGAAATTTCAGATTCAGTGAGGGAATTTTCGTTTCACGAGTGAAAACACTTTCAGTGTTGTCTTCTATTCTACATATCAAACACTATCATAGGACTAAATTGTTTGATTCAAGGAGAATGCAGAAACAACTTAAGGGTCTGCTCAAGTAAACGAGAAAGCAACCGGCGACGCCAGCGCTTCACTCTATAGCCGTATCTAAACAGTGCAATTGCTTGCAGCTGAGCGCTTTGACACTGCCTCATTTAAAACCATTTTATAAATCCATCTTTTGTAATATAGTGCTGAAAAAAAAACTAAATATTCTTTATAAAATTGCGGATCCGGCTTGTGATAAATTTTTCGATATACATTTTTTATTGTGTAAGGAAAAATTTTAAACTTGGTACTTTAAAAACGTCAATTACATGACAAATAAAAGTGATTTAAAAAAAATATGACACGGAAAACGGGTGCGTTTTGTAATTGTGTTTAAAATGAGACCTTGCAAACAATTGTATGATAAAAAATAAACGAAATAAATGGTTTTAAATTTTACATTAATCTTACGGAATAAAAATCTAAGATGGCCGCCACTACAGCAGACCCTTAAAGGTATGCAATACCAGAAAAAAACAGTCCCATACAGTCTCTTCAATATAACTTATCTTCCATCGAAATATGAAGATGATCTTTTGTAATTTGCAGGAAATCGTTCACTAACATCTAAATTATAATTCGTAGGCGACAAAATTTAAAATGCTTATAAACAAGACAAAAAACATGATTTTCAGTCACTTGGTAACAGGAAAACATAGGAGTGAATTTTGTTACCTACTAAGTGTACTTTGGTGTTTTCTGCAAATTTAAATGTCGTACGCACAGTAAAAACGAAAGTGTATACAAGCGACATTCTTTACCAATGGAGTTCTCAAGGTTGGCTCCGCTCACTGGATTCGATGATTTTACTCGAGTGCTATTATTGCACACCCTTAATGTATATACATGTATTTGTAAAATTACAGCTGTATTATAATACTCGTTACATCAGGTGCTTTTGTTTTATTTTAGGCATGAAAATAAAAACATTGACTAATAATAATATTTAAATAATGGACTAAATGGACAATTTAAGGTCTAACAGTCACAATAACATGAATTTGGATTTAAAAAAAGTTCTTTTTTGTTTTTATTTATTAAATCGGACTTGTAAATTTGAAAGAACGGGGAGTTGCACTTATTAGGATGATAGAAAATAGCGAGGGGAAACCGTATCCAAAAACTTTAACCTAGGTCGTAAGAGAGTGTAAATCCGGTCCTGGGTGGATTTACACTCTCTTAAACTATAACCCAGGACTCTCATAACCTTAAACTAGTTCACACTTGCATACATGTCTAGCAATATTTCTCCTCGTCGCTTTTACACATGGGAGAGAGATAACACGATATATTATACAGTGATTGATTAAAGCTGTACAATAACCAAGACATTTCACATTTGTTCGCTGAGATTTTAATGTATGCATAACAGTCATAAAAACAGAACTGTGTGATTGTTAATTTAGTGCTGCCATTTATCCAACGCTCCAACGTATGTTGTAGTAATTATGTGTTAACACAATAGGCAGTGCAAACTCGATAAAATAATAGATCTATGTATTTAAAATGAATGCATATATTAGCTATTGTAGCCAGTACTAGTTGTTAGCGAGATAATGAGTGTTTTTCTTGTTTTAAATATACTTTCTAACGATGGATTATTCATATGTTTACAATTTTGTATTCGGACATTTGCCTGCAATAGAATAAAGAAACTATACAATTTAATAGACAGACAGACGAAAAAGTAAGCACCGTAGACCCAGAGCTATAGAATACAAGGTCTGGTCCACTCCTTTGGTGTTGACGCTCGCCGACTGTCCCAACCTTCCTCTCGCCCCCTCCCCCCCTCCTATGTGAAGTCACTCTGGTACCATGACGCGCCGCGTAAGCACGGTTCACCTTAGCTCTCACGTGTTATTTGATAACGTTGCAAACGATAATTCTTTAAAAAAATATGCAAACACACAATCACCTATATTAAATGTTTACCAAGTTTGGTGAATATTGAGTAATTATTTTGTTCAGTACAAGTGTTTAAAGAAGGTATATAATTCCGCGAGATTTCCGCCTTTTGACGCATATTTAAAGCTAATTTTCTCGGAGAAGCATTCCACGAATTTCTTTAAAAAATTATACAATACACACAATCACATAAGTTATATGTTTAGCGAGTTTGATTATTATTGAGCAATTATTTTTTTCAGTACAAGTGTTTAAAGGAAGTACATAATTCCGCTAGATTTTCGCCTTTTGGCGCACATTCAAGGCTAATTTTCTCCAAGAGGCATTCCATGAATTTCTTTAAAAAGTTGTACAATACACACAATTACCGATATTATATTTTTAGCAAGTTTGGTGAATATTGAGCAATTATTTTGCTCAGTAGACGTTTTTAAAGAAGGTATATAATTCCGCGAGATTTTCGCCTTTTGACGCATATTCAATGCTAATTTTCTCGAAGAGGCATTCCATGAATTTCTTTAAAAAATTATACAATACACACAATAACCTAAATTATATGTTTAGCAAGGTATTTATTTATTTAATGTTACGTTGCAGACGAGATTACTTTATGAAATGTTACTAAGATTATCAAGTAATATTGTCTGCAGCGTTACTTGAATATTCCAAGAAACACCTTTACTAACAAAATACATTAAAACAAACATTTTCAGAATGATGAATTATAAATAAATATATAATATATAAATAATAATAAGATTTAAATTTAAAGTACCGGTAATTATTGATAACTCAAAATTTAAAAACAAAAAATTTTAAGTACTCAGCTTCAAATTAAAATAAACATTAAAATTTTTAATTTATTTAATGTAAGAGTTGCAAGCGAGATTACTTTATGTTAAAAAGTTACCAAGGTCCTTAATTAGTAATTTCTTCTGCAGCTTTAAGTTAAAATGTTTAAAAAAATCTTTACAAGGAAAATGCACTTAAAATAGTCAGAATAATTAGATATAAATAAATATATAATATACAAATAATTAGAATCAAATTTAAACCTAGAGTAATAAAATTATTGATGACAAAAATAAAAAATAAAACATAATTTTAAGGTAAACTTCTAGACTAAATTAAAATGCACAGTTTCTATTTAAATTTAAATAGTTCAATTGTTTAAATTCAACTATTAAATTAACTATTCCCTAAAAGGCCTAGGGAAGGAAAATTTGTATAAAGCAGTTTTATTTAAAAAAAAATATTTTATGTCAGTAGTAATTATTATGTAAATGTGCATATAAGCTGCTCATTATGTGTAAGTATTTATAACTTTTATGTGTTTTATTTTATAAGTATTACACATTTTTATTAAACTGCATTATGCCATTCAAGTTTTGGTGGTTTATTGTAATAAATACAATTATTTTCAATAATGTGGCACATTTTGTTCAATTTCGTATTTAGTTTTCAGAAATGTTTCGGAGAATCAAATTAAAAGTATGCTAACATTAGAACACTTCAAAGATGTTATTACCTACGAATTAGTTTTATTGTAACCCTGTATTCTTCTTACATCTTTATACTAATTGTTTACAGTCTACTTATTGCTTTGTGAAGTGTCAATACTAAAACTAAAGAAGAGCTCATCATAAAAATGTTACAGCTTTGCTAAGAAATTGAAATTATTGTAGCAGAGAATATTTTTATGACAAGCGGTGGGAATGGACCAGGCGTTACCACCGTGACGTCATCACAGTGACAGTGACGGGAACGCATTCCTGGGCGGACTGGTCTAGCCCTTGTATTCTATAGCCCTGCCGTAGACCCATTTTTATATTGTGAAATATGTTTGTCTCGATCCAAGGAACAAATCCATTTGGTGTTTGAATAAAGAAATAAGTTGAAAATTATACCTCCTGATACATTGTTAATGATTTATGTTGTTAAATCTTATCTTATTAAACGAGCAATTCTTGTATATTTTATATTCACCTATACTTAGTGACTTCAAAGGTGGTATATAAAACACGTTCAGAGTTTAAATTTTTTGCGCATTTTCCGAGTTTATGCGCATATTTGCAGACATAAGACCTAGCGCATTCGATTCCTGGCGTCAAAAAACCCTTAGGTCTATATGCAAATTTTCGTCAAAATGATTAGAGCCGTTAGCGAGATCCCCGAAATAAATTTATAAACAAATTAAATATACAAGAATTGCTCGTTTAATAAGGTAAGATTTGTTCATTTTTCCTTCCAAAACATTCACAGTTTAGAAATCATCTTAACTCGCATTTTATATAAATATATGTAGGCTACTTTAAGTTTATTATGTATGTATATTAATATGGTTTTATTGTTCAAATACCATCTGAGTTCTGATAATAACCTACTGAAGCACATTGTGCGTATGTTGTCATGGGAACCAGGTCAAGGTCGTTAAAATCCAGTCTGCATTGCTTAAGCTATTGCGTCTACTGACCTTTTGCCTATGTTAGAAGTCTCTTATACTTTTATAACGTACTATCTGCGTGCTCGTCAACCTTCTGCGTGGAATCTTCTATACACATAATCATGTTATGTTTGCTTTATAATAAAGGTGTAGGATTAATAATAACCCCAAAACTAAGATGGTAAATAATGTTAAATGTTCAAATAAAATTATTTCGTATATTTTATAACAGCAGTTACAATAAAGGTTAAAAGAACCAGCAAGGCTGAGGTCTACACTTTAATAAAAACCTAACCTAAAAGTTAGAAATACAAATAATTGCTTCAAAGTTTGAAATCAGCTGTTAATGGAAATATAGGAGCAAACAGCTGTTTTATCTGTTATTGTATTTGCATATCAAATTGTATTCAATTGATTGCTATGGTAATAAATGTAAATACATGTGTTTTGGTCATCAGTCTAGGCCTAACGTAAGATTGTTTCCGTCTAAATTCACAAATATTGAAATAAAAATGTTTTTATCAAAATAAATTATAGCCTATAGGCCTACTCAGGGATAGTGTAGCTTTTTATTAGTAAAACTAGTTTTTCAATCGGTTTAGTAGTTCCAGTGATTAACCCCTACATACAAACAAACAAATTTTACCTCTTTATAATATTAGTATAGATAAACTCGAATACCAGACAGTTGATTACACGGACATCTCGCTACCTGAGTTGGGTCTGACACTAATTTCACTAATATATTCTGATCACACTTTATCACTTTTAATCCAGACTTTTAACTGGCAAATTGATTATAGTTTTTACAATCATTTTGGCGTGTCTGTGGTTAAGCTGACGTCATTTTTGTTGCTAGTTTTGAAAAAAACAGAATTGCAACCCTAAAAAATAAAAAAATAAATTCTTGAAGTATTTACTTACAGTCTCTAGTCGCAGTATGTTTCCAGTTTATAAACATATATGTATTAATTAGATATACGACTATACGAATTACATTATGAAAAATAGAATACAATAATGAAATATATAATATGAATAAGAGACATTTTAAAGAGATTAATACAGGGCTTAGTAAAAGAATCTAACAAATCTTTCAAGTGGTATTTTTACAATTATCATTATATAAGTAAGCCCATTGCGTTAAATTATGTTCAGAGAGAATTTACCGTAATGAGAGCAGAATTAGTCGCTACGGCTATACTTGTACGATCAGATCAGATCAGATCGGAGCCGAATTTTCCTGTCTGTCGCGGAATTCCGATGGAGTGGCTAAATCTATCAGATTCGCAACGTCCCCCGACATGTGTTGGAAGGATGCGCGCGCATTCCACCTCACCATCAGTTAGGCGGGTTACACACATATGCATCTCGCACGGTGCGACTAGCATTTTTCTTGCTACTAGCATGCAGCTCGAAAACCAACCTGTGTTAATCACGTGGAGCTTACACACATATGCGACTGGCATGGTGCTACTGGCATAGTGCAGCTCGTGTGCTAGTCGCATGAGCATGCAGCGCCACTAGGAACCGATCGGTCGGTGTTTTGGCGCTGCATGCAGCTTGCATCTTGAGTTGACGCATGCGCAGAACACATTTCCAAGTCACATGGCCATCCGCAGACAGCCCTGACGCTCTCGTTCCCACGGTGTACTGCGTTGACAAGTGCGGAAAGTCACTTTTTGAATAGCTTGAGTTTTGTATTAGTAATTTGTAATTAAATAGTGTATACCCTAGTTTAAATTGTGTGAATAGTTAGTTGGAATAATTAGAAATGCCTTATCCGGAGGACGAATAACAAATATTTATTCTTCTGCGACGTCGTCTTCTTCTAATGACGGTAAGTAACAACAGCATTTCATCATCCGACGACGATGACGACATTTTCCAATGAACTGAGCTCCAAAAAGTCCCCACCTCTCTCACCTTGCCACTAGCATGTGCCACGACCATGCAGCGTGCATGCATCTCGCACAGTGATACTGGCATCAAAAATGCTAGTCGCACCGTGCGAGATGCATATGTGTGTAACCCGCCTAAGTCTGAATTTGTTGTTACTGTAACAACTACCGTAAATTGCAAAATCATCTAGCTCGGACACCGACGAAGAATTTTTGATGATTGTGTTGGATGAGGAAAGAAAACAAAGAAAAATAGGGACACATCCTATCAATCAAAAGCGACAAGTAAATAGAAAACAAATATATTGTAAAACTTAAATATTGCATAGGCAAATAATTTCGAAAAGCATTATAGTAAACAAGTTGTAGTTGTTTTTGTCAGTTAAAGCAACGTAATTAAAAACAAAAAATAAAACGAAATATGCGTCTGTTGTGATTAGTCCAGTATTACGTATGGCAATTAAGTATTGCCAATTTCATAATAAAAACCAAGGTTAAAATTATCACTGTTTCTTCGGATGACATTTATAAAGACTTAGAAATATGAAGTTTTAGGTCCTACTCCAACATCAAAGAGTCAATATTGTTTTGTAGCTTGTAACAACCGAGTCCTTTGGTAAATTTTTAACAGCTTCAAGTAATCTGCATATAAAAGTATATTACTGAGTTTGATGCTTTGTTATATCTAATTTATTAAAACTATGACATATATACAAAGTCTGATACATATTATTTTACTGTATCACTGTTATTTTTTGTATGTTTGTTTTTAAATTTGGGTCATTTAATTATAAATAAAGATACCTTTTCCACTTAGCCAGTTTCTTAAAATGACTTTTTTTTAATATACATACTGATAGGCAGATAAGTTAGGGTAGGATGGTTAGCTTTTTCACTACATTTAGAAAGTTCATTGTACACTTTGTACATTTGTGTTTTATTAGTATTAACCTAGGCTATTTTGTATTTGAGTTTAAAATTGTAATGTAGTAAAAAACTTTTTATACAAAAATTATTTTATTTTAAAAGAATTAACTATTTTTTTAAATGCCACTGCCTTTGATATAAATTTACCATGTTTTATGAATATTTACTTGATTTTTCCAGTCATTTGAAGAATTTTATCACCTTTTTTCATCACGAATTGTCCCGATTGTTGACGAAAGAGACCGAACGTTCTTTCTGATCGGGAGCGTTCGGGAGGGGTGGCTATATCTATCAGATCCGCGCAGAGCCGACCGTTCCGGTATGCTCTCAGAGCATGGAAAAAATTCGGGTCCGATCTGATCTGATCTGATCTGATCGTATAGATTTAGCCACCCCCTATTTAAATACACAGAAAGAATACCTTCGGAAAAAATCGGCTCCGATCTGATCTGATCTGATCGTACAAGTATAGCCGTAGCTTAATGCTCCTAAATATACAATAATAACGCGAGAAATCTTCACCAAACCAGTCTAGTCGGTCATTGGAAAGTGCAAAGAGATGTCCATGTTATCAACTGTCTTTGTATTGCAGAATTCAAACTTTGTATGTTCCCAGATCAGATTTGGACGAGTGAGTTTAAGGTTTGTTATTTAAGGTTTTCCGTTCGCATTGTTTTGTTGTGATTGCTTTCTGAGTAGCATTTACGGAGTAGT
>JAGFPH010014509.1:13356-23438 GCA_018207615.1 Philaenus spumarius | reverse complement strand
AAGCGCAGTCCATAATCCGAGAACGCAAGGTCGAGGTGCAAACTCGCCAAGCGGAACGAAGCAGCGCGTGAACCGAGGCTGGATGCTGAGGTGCGATCAAATTCTATTAATATATTTCGTACAAGCATGCTAGCGCTTTTATGAGTAGACCAATCTCCCGAATAATTTATTGAAATCCTAAAAACTTATAAACTTAATTTTGAAAATTCGCTCAACGTCAGCGGTTCAGCAGCGCGATCATATTATTTGTTATACGCACGATGATACCAAGTGAATGATTTAGACGTCTAGGTTATGTTCAACACTTTGAACGAAACAATTAAATTCATCAATGCTTACAACTCAGTTTTACATTCCATAACCGACTTTTGTAATATTGTAATAATATCCAAGCACAGATAAACAATTATTGTTTGTATAACCATCAGCTGTTTACACAGATGTTTCCGTGCCTATTTACTATTCAAATAATTAGCTACACTTTGCTTCTAAAATACTGTTAGTTACGTGCGGGCTCTGAGTCGAGTTCTGTTTTGTGGTTGAAATTTCGGCAAAGTTGGAAATTAAAATGAATTCAGAAATCCTCGAGGTTGACCAACAAGGCAGGAGCTATTATCGGAATTCCGTGAGTTGTTTTGATATAATATTGTATTAATTTGTTGCTATGTGTTTAATTTATTATTATTTAAAAAAATAATATGGCGAGTAGGGTTTCTACATTATTTAATATTTTGTGACTAGAGTTTTTGTAATCAATTAAAAACAGCACTATTTTCAAATCTAAAACTACAAAAGTGCTAAAAAAATAAATTTTTTACCATTTTTGTTTAACTTATCGTTTTAAAATCGTTTAAATTTTAAAGAGAAAACTTCTTTAGGCGCACTGAGCACTTTTTGGATGAAGCAAAATTTAAGAACTCGTTTAGCGTTTTTTATTTTGTCGATGATTTCTTCTTCTTAATTGGTTTACACACGTACTAATATAAAACAGAAGTTTAATGTAACAGCTGATAGTTAAAGAAGAAGAAATCGACGAAATAAAATAGGCAGTGGTAAATTCAAAGGCTGTACTCAACAGCTGTATGGGTTTAGTCACGTCGCGCTGCCGATGAAATGGAAATTGTGCTTTCTCGTTTTGTAAGTTGTGTTAAATTAGTGTACTTGGCGGTATCTCTAAAGGGATAAAATTTCTGACTAAGACTAAACCAATATAATAAATAATATTTTTTTTTATATTCATGACTGTTTTCACTTCTGTCGGTAGTCCCACGATTACTTTCTTTTTTTCTACTTCCATGTTAAACGATGCCAATTAAGGAGACAACTTACTGAGGACAACTTACTGGCATAAAATTATTGACTACGTGAAAACACCTCTGGCCAATTGGCGTGCCAACTGCCCTGCCAGTTGTCCTGAAATTCGACTGTCTCCAGTGAGCCCCCCCCCCACCACTCTATCAAGACAATTGGCACCGTGAGAATTGTGGGGCTGTAGATCTCTCGTTTTGGGCTAGTTTGCTTTTGTCAGTCGAGACTGCTACGTTTGTGTTTTTAATTGTGTATTTTAAAGTTTTCTTTGTTTACTGGAAAACTATGGCTCCTAAATGGAGTGATGATTTAAATTTTTAATTCTTGGAGTTATATAAGGAGCTTAGGTGCCTATGGCTATGGGAACAAAGAGATCTAGGCCTATGAATTATATAAGGACAGAAATGCTCGTGAGACAGCACTTGCTGCAATGGCCGAAAATTTAAACATTGAAGGATTCGGTATAGCAGAGGTAAAAGAAGACGAGCACTCCGCAATTTTTCGTCACCAACTGCCGTGGCAATAGTTTCGCCGTGTGAACGAGTTCTCATTCAATTTCACTGGCCTCAGACATTCACGCAACCGACCTAAGACAACTGGCCCCGACAATTGTCTCTTCAATTGGCATCGTGTAAACCCGGCTTTCCATTAATGGTGACCAATAGCCTACCAGGAAGAAACAGTTCCATGTGCAGTTTTGCGAACCATTAGTTGGATTTCGTACGTCAATGCTGTAATTTGTGGGAAGTAGTTCATGAACATCTAAACTATAATTCATAGACGACAGTAATGGTAAATTAGCAATTTTACTTACAGAAATTTTGTTACACGCAACGAAAGCATTATTTTCAGTCGAAAACAACGAGACGACTTTCATCATCTACTTAGTTTGAAATGTTCTGCACAATTAAGGTTTGTAAAGTAAAATCGAAAACACTTCGGTGCTGAACCGCTGATGTGAGTTGAACGAATTACCAAAATTAAGTTTATCATATGTTAGTTACGAATTTTTTTTTTAATTCAAATTTTTATGATTAAAAACCACTATTTTCCTTTTAAACCCCCAACCCCCTAAGGGCGGGACGGAAGAGCGTGCAATTTTTTGCTTCATTCTTATGCTAAAAAGAGCCTTTGTACCAAATTTTAAGTATCTAGCAAGACTTTGAATTTTTTCCATCTTTTTCCTTATATTTCCATCACACGAAATCTAAAGCCCTAAAAGGGTCATATGGGGTCTTAAAAAAATGTATTTCCTTAAGCTACAATTTTCTAATTTAATGTTTCTTTAAAAAGTCCACCATTTACCACCTAAAGCAAAAACAAATAGTTTTTTGTACTCTTTCGACCCCCTCCCCCAACCCCTTTCTTAGGGAAGATAATGGTCGTTTTTTTCTACAATGTTTATGATCATAAAAAGTACCAGGAACTAGCACAAACTTTCTCACAAACATATATAAATTATTAAATAGATTCACTGTGACTTCATAATTTTAATTGTAGTGGTAGGACTGGTAGGAGAGGAGATTTATTAAAGTAGGAGATTAACTTATAAATATTATTATTATTATCTAGAGAGTAAACTATTCGATCGATTTCGAACAAATTAGCACCAAACACGTCAATTTTAGGCCTGTATAGATGCACGAAAAAAGGTTTTGAAAATTGTTGAAAAACAATCCCCTTTATGGCAAAAAAAAACCCAAAAATCAGTTATTATAATTTTTTTTAGAAAGATGCTGTTTTTTGCATATGGTAGGGTGCACTAAAGGCTACAAACAAGCCAAATTTTATCAAAATCGTTAGAGCCGTTTTTTATTAAAAAATAATAACTGATTTTTTGGGGTTTTTTTTGCCAAAAAGGAGGTTGTTTTTCAAAAATTTTCAAAACCGTTTTTCGTGCATCTATACAGGCCTACTTGACATGTCTGGCGTAAATTTTTTTGAAATCGATAGAATAGTTTTCGCTCTAGCTTTGTATACATACAGCCACCTACAGACAGACATTTTGTAAAAAACCACTTTTTTGGACTTAGGGGGTCCCAAAACGGATACTTCCACAAAAATCTCAACATTGATTTTTTTGGCGATCACTATACTTTCTCTATACTATAGTTAGTGAGAAAGTAAAAAGAACCTGTGGGCAAAAAATCTCACATGGGTGCATTAATTCCAATGAAAATGTTATTTTGCATGTACTATATAGTGGTAGTGGTAGATAACTAATAAAGGGAAATTTTACTGATATAGTTCATAAAATTCCGTGTGGTACCTGGCTGATAGATGCGCAGTAGATCTTGCACTGCCTTTGTATGCGATTTTCATCTCTTCTGCGCATCTCGCAGCCCACACTGAATCTCACACATTAGGGAACTAAGAATTGGCCTTTTTAGCGAATTTCCATAAGAAAAATGAGCTATTGCAGTGGCCCTTATGGTAAGACCCAAGATCGGGAGTAGCAAATGAGCATCGATCATGGTATCCAGAACACGTTTTGGAGTGTCATTAAAAATCATATATATGTGTTCGCACTCCGGCCGCATTTTAAGTCCGATTTGGTCCAAATTTGGTACACATGTTGTTTGTCTATGTCGCTCGGACGAATTCTGTAGCCAAAAAAATCCAACGACCGGAAGCACGTTTTTTGACGGGAAGTGACTATTTTTTTGAGATTTTTCCTACGAGAATAAATATTTTTTAGTTTTTTCTACAAATATAAATGAAGGATTTTATTCTGCACAGTTTGTTTTTTTACGCGACCTTATAGCTCGCTTAGTTCCCCCAAAATCGATCGAAACGTAAAAACCATAAAAGTACCCGGTTCAAAGCCACGTGGGGGAGTGTAACGAAGCTGGAAGCTTAGGCGCAAACAAATTCTACTAATATATTTCTTACAAACAGGCAGCGATTCAGCACCGTCGTGAGTAGACCTATTTCCCAAATTGTTGGTTGAAATCCTAAAACATAGGCCTATAAACTTAATTTTGGAAATTTGCTCAACTCACGTCAGTGGTTCAGCTGTATGGTGGAATTATTGATAAATTGATTTCATGTGACGAAAATGTATCATAGTCTTAAGCATGATTTTGAAATCAATGCGTAAAAATATACATTAAAATTATTCGTTTTTTTGTTTCTAGGACGTGTTCAGTTTTACTTGTTACTTGTCACACTAAATTTGACGAATAGTCGCGATTCAAGATGATAAAAATCAGTAAAAAGAGTATATTAATTTGTATTAATACAAGTCCATGCTTAGCTGCTATTACGAAGATTAATAAACACAGGTTCGCAATCACAGAGTACGGCGCTGTCTACTCTACGCCGTTGTAACTCTCATCTTTACGAAAACCTTGTGTTCATGGTTGTTTTCATCATTAGTCACGGATACAAGATTTCAAACTTGCAATTATTGATAATTTACTTACTATACAGTATTGTGTTTTTTAACAGGTTTCTAGAAAAAAATATACACGGATGCAAACTAAAGCTGTATCATTTCCAATCAAACACAGTGACAACATTCAGTTTTAATTTAAAAGGTTTTCAAGGCCTCAAATCTAATTACAATTTTAATGTGTGAAATCGATATTAGTTTTTTCTTCGTTTAGGGAAGTAGTATCTCCCCGACTGTATTGGAATTTCCAACCGTAGGTAGCCTACTAAGCGACGCGTTAACTGATAGCGCCACGTAACTCCAGTTTAATTCTCAGCAGACCCAGCCACCATCTTGAATTTCAAGAGCAATGTTAAATGGGTAATAAGATTACTGGAGTAATAATGATCAAACAATTATTCTGAATGTGTCATTTTAAAGGTTAGGACAGTCAGAATGTGGATATATTTTTGTTTTTATAAAAAAATGTTTAACAAAATTAAATTTAAGAAAACAAATAACAAACTTTTATTTTGAGTTTCCTTGTTCAATAATGCAAATATCAAAAATGGAAAAAGATCACCACATTCAAAGTTTAATAAATTACATTTCAAATAAAAGTAATTTCAATCATTTTTGATAATTTATGATGAAAAAATCCACGTTATTGAGGAAGCATGAACGCGCCTAATTTGTGTTTCTGCTCGAGTGTTTGGATTGCACTCTGGTGGTTATCACATCAACTTCTTGGTCGCGGAGGAATACTAGAAAAATAATACATCCGTTAATTTTTAATGTGTGAGAGAAAGCTGTGTTTAATAACACATACTACCATACACTGTCACGCGTGCACAATTTCACTACGTTTAAGTCAGGGTTACGTCTGTAACCTTCTATTTTCAGCCTTTATAAAGCTGCCCTATATTTTCTAGCGGAAGAATGAAAAAGTAACAAACTCAATGCTAGTAATGTTCAGTTCTACCACTTGGAGAGCTGCGGTCAACGTAGAAATATTTTTCACTCCTGCCGAGCCTTAATTTAGATCTCGATATAATTTTGTTGAACGATAATTTTTCTTGAAAATATAAACAGCTTCATCAGTAACTATTATAATGGGATGGCCATAGTTTAATATCGTATCTGCAAAAAAACTATATTACGAGGGAGTTAGTCTGGGTGATTCTTTCTAGCAGTTTAAATTCTAGAAATATTATTACGGTAATATAACTCTGCAGATCATATACGTTGCGTATGCGTAATTGAGCGAATGTGTTGCAAACAGGGCTCAGATCCAAGTGCTTCCGTCCTAAAAAGCTGTAATTTCCGAGAAAATATCAGAATATGCAATAACTGTTTGCATTCGCTCCGCCGCAAAGGGTAGTGAGTGAAGCGACATACCCTCACCAACCTACACCGGTCCAACCGCCTCTGGCCAATCAAAACTCTGATCCTCCTGCGCATGCGTCAGGACCCAGGTCACCACTACCATTGTATTTGGATTACCTAATAGAACTCCGATCCAATGCAATATTTCAATCCACTGGAAATTCGACGATAGTGGCGCGATCTATTGGGGAAACGAAGCGGAAGCGGTGTGTAACACCAATGCTACTAATGATTTCTCCCTAGTGCTACCTCGCGGCACGATCATGTAATATTTTCCCGACAACCTTTTCTTCGGCACACAGCCGCCGTATGCATGCATTATCTATTTTATTATTCATGATCTATGTCACTAACCTATCACCCTAACCTTTCCAAGTGTATCTGTCCTAATCGAAACTATGGCCATACTGCGCATGCGTCAGGGGCTAGGTCACCGCTACCCCCACCACCATACCCTACTCAAGGGCTCTGTCCTAATCAATCGTTATTTTCGTGAAAGTATCAGAGTATCGTGCAATATCTGCTCCGCCTCGGACATTGGTGAGCGAAGCGAGCAGGGAACGGGGCCTTTTAGTAGAGTAAATAAATGATATTAATATTAAAACTATAGGCCTACATAACGTATAACAGACTAATCGTGCAATAGGTTTACTAATAAAACATCTGTTTGCATTTGCTTTGCGGCAAGTGTAGATGGGGCGGGTGCGGGGAAGGCACGAGTCCAGCTGGGGTTAGTGAGCGAAGCGAGTAATCTTAAGAAAAAACTCAAAAGTGATAACATCACCATTTACTTTTTCTATGTAAAAAATAAAGTAGATAAGAGTGCGATATAAACTGGCACCATTAAACGTGTTTAAGATTACCATTAGCGCTGTGGGAAAACTATGCACTACGGTGGAGGTGTAGCAGAGCCTTAAGCGCAACAAGTGAGCCTACGTAACGCCCTGTTATCGACGCATCCCGCCTGCCCTTGGATTTTGCATAATAGAAGGGTAATTTGCATATGTCTGTCAGAAATAACTCATGTATTGTGAACACTGCCTTAGTGTTTAACTAAGTCTCTTACGTTTACAGTTTAGCAAAGTATATTCAAGGCTTGAACGAATCAGTGGCTGTAGCAGGTACAACGTAGAATGCATACTTTTAAAAAAACCTACGGCTAAAATTTAGAAATACAAATAATTGATTCAAACTTTGAAATCAGCTCTTAATGGAAATTTCAGAGCAAACAGCTGTTTCATCTGTTATTTTATTCAATTGGTTGCTATGGTAATAAATGTAAATACATGTGTTGGTTCGTCCGTCTAGGCTTAACCTAAGATTTTTTTCAGACTAAATTTACAAATATTGAAATAAAAATGTTTTTTTATCGAAATGAATCATAGCCTATGTTACTCAGTGATAGTGTAGCTTTTTATTAGTGAAACTATTTTTTCAATCGGTTCCGTAGTTCAAGAGATTACCTCCTACATACAAACAAATAAACAAATTTTACCTCTTTACAATATGAGTATAGATAAAAATAATTGTTAACAAGGTACTGAACTTAGATAAAACTTAAATTAATGCAACTCTTTATTAAATACAAAAATCCTATCATTCACGCAAAAACTCTGCCCATACTGGCAAATGCAAAGAAATTATTGTATACTCTAATATGTTCACGGAAATGACGATTGATTAGTGCAGAAGCACTTGGAATAGGATGGTGGAAGCGGTGACCTAGACTCCGACGTTGCGAAGTAGCGGCAAAGTTTTTGCGAGAGTGACAGGTATTTTTTTCTATATAATACTATAATTCTATAATAATATTAGTGGTTTTCTGTGATTATTACAGAAATTCATATGGGTGTGTATTAGTCTAAATACACAGAGGGTTATAATTGAAATGTAAAATTAGATTAAAATTTATATTTTTTATAAATCTAATCTTATTAAACGAGCAATGCTTGTATATTTGTATGTAAATTTATTTCGGAGATCTCGCTAACGGCTCTAACGATTTTAATGAAATAAGTAAATAATGAGCTGGACTTGTGAGAACAATATAGATGAAATAAAACAATAACACACAATCTCACAACAAATACGTTTAATAAATCAAACCCGTTTCAACGACAAAGTCGCCATCCTCAGTGATAAAGCTACAAAAGCCAAAGTACAACCTTGGAAACGCGTTTGATTTATTAAACGTATTTGTTGTGAGATTGTGTGTTGTTGTTTTATTTCATCTCGATTTTAATGAACATTTGAATGTAGAGGTTTTTTGACGTCAGGAATCGAATGCGTCTTATGTCATAAGCTAAGTAGCTCTTTTCGCTTATGTAAACTCTGAACTTCTTTTATATTCCACCTTTGAAGTCACTAAGTAGGTGAATAGATACATTACAGATACAATTCGTATTTAAATACATTTTCCTAAAAAAAAAAAATGTTTTAAATACCGAGCGATGCTCGGTCGCCCAGGTTGTAAATAATAGTCTATTACATGAGAAAGCTACTTTATTATGACTCATTTAAAAACCATTAGATGTAAATCAATTAATTTATTGAATAGTGTGACAATTTCAAATTAAAAAATGAGATATAATAAAGCCAGATTTTTCTTGTGATATTTATTTATTTATAAAAAAATATAACTTATCATAAACAATAATTGTTCATTTTAATCTAACTAGGGGCTCTGCCCCTGGACACTTGGCGTCCCAACCCCGCCTCGGCCTACGGCCTCAGATGGCTGCTTCGCTTCGCTCGCAGTTGGAAAACTCTCTAAAGGCTCTCGCTAAACTTTGGCTCGTTTGTACCTGGGTGAACGAGCATCGTTCAGTATTTTTAACATCTGGATTGAACCTTTAATTTATCTATTTGAATATTTAGTGACTTTGAAGGAGGTATAAAAAGAAGCTGTACCTATTCGCCTTCTAAGTGACTTGAAAGGTGGTAAAAAAAAGAAGTTCAGATTTTAAATTTTATTCGCATTTTTCAGACTTTTTGAAGACATAAGATCTAAGGCATTCAATTCCTGACGTCAAATAACTCCTGTATGCAAATTTTCATCAAAATCGTTAGAGCCGTCTTCGAGATCCACGACAGATACAAAGATGGATACAAGAATTGCTCATTTTAAGTAATAGGAATTTTATATTTAAGGGTCTGCTCCAGCAAAGGAGAAAGTAACCAACGACTCCAGCGCTTCACCCTATAGTAAAGTCAAATGGTGTTTTTTTTTTTCAGGAAAAAATATAGAAGTTTTTTTCTCACTCGTTCTAGTATATGTTTTCTGGGGTGCTGAAACCAAATTTCACCTTTGCTACTTTCCACAGATTTGGCTTTAGGCTACAACGAAAATCGCAAAAAACTAAAATTTGTCGATTAAAAAAAAATTCCAATTTTATTATTAATTATAAAGTTTTTAATGAATAAATGGTGATAATATAGGTCTCTTCTGAGTTTTGGGTGAAGGACTCTTGACTTAGCGATTTCGCGTAAAATGACATAAAATTTCAACGCGGCTACACGATTTGGCCAAAATAATTGATTTAAGGTTTGTAATTTGTAATGGATTTAATATAGTTTTAGCAGAATGCAAGTTTTTTGTAATTACAAAACATAGTTTTTGAGTTAAAAGCGAAAAACTAGAAAAAACTGGGTTTTAAACAAAGTAGAAAATTTTGACCTTTTTTCAGCGCGCTCTAACGGCCAAACCGTTCAACCAAATAATAGACCTACTTTTGAGGAAGGGTTTTTTGTAGAGAATTTTATTTTATTTTATTTTTTATAGAATAGTCTACCTCGAAAAGTGCATAGTTTTATGACTTTTTGGCAAAAAAACTTTAAGAATTTCGAAATTGTTTAGGTTTTTTGCGATTTTTATTGTGAATCCATATCCGTGGTAAGTAGCAAAGTTGAAATTCAGATTCAGCACCCCAAAAAACATATAGAACGAGGGAGAAAAAAACTTCTTTATTTTTTCCTGAAATAGGCACCCCCGGACTACTATAGCGGTATAAAAATC
>JAGFPH010014508.1:5959-20549 GCA_018207615.1 Philaenus spumarius | reverse complement strand
TGGAAAACTAGCCAAGATATCTTTAACAAATTTTTTCCACATGTCTGTAACACAATTATCTAGTTCCTAACACGGGATTTTTAAAAAATATTTCAACAAATAAAAAAGTTTTATAATAATAATAAAAACATTTAAAAAAGTGTTTTTTTTAAATCATAACTTTTAGGTTTATTATTACTTTTTTATTTTCTTGTGTACGGAACTAGAAAAAGGTACAATGTAGAAAAAACAAAAAATATGAGTCTATCTTAATTACAACTTAAGTTATGTGTATTATAGCTAACATTGCCGAAGATTGACATTCGGAGTGTCCTTGCATTCCTTAAACATTTCGAATTCTTCAAGTGCATCATTTCAAAAGCAATGGCCTGTATGACACAGCCTGTACCATGGAACACGTGCTGATATACACAGAAAATAATTTTGCGGCGCATTAACATTTTTAAAGTTTTTTAAAGTGTTATGTATTTTTGTGTTATAATGTTGTTTAGTGTTTTTAAGTGATGTACTTTTGAGTTTCAATGTTGTTTTGTGTTTTTAATATGTATAATTAAACAACTTGACAATGGGATTGCGATCCCAAAAAGTGACGTAACTATTACATCAAGTAAATCAAGTCACAGCTGTAAATAGTAAAACTTTAACTAACCTAACAGTGTTCCGTGTGCGCGTATTTATAAATAATTCGACCGCTGACGTGAGTTGAGCAAATTTCCAAAATTAAGTTTATAGGCCTACGTTTTAGGGTTTCAACCAACAATTTGGGAAATAGGTCTATTCACGACGGTGCTGAATAGCTGCAAAATGCTTCGCACGCCACTTGCATATTGGGAGTATTTTCGATACACAATGTATTGTGTGCTTCGCACGCCAACCTCTGTATTGGGAGTATCTTCAATACACAATGCATTGCGTGCTTCGCATGCCAACTCCACGGTAAAATCCACCAAGTGGCTTTGAACCGGGTACGTCTATGGTATTTTACGTTTTGATCGATTTTGGGGGAACCAAGCTAGCTATAAGGTCACGTAAAAAAGCAAAATGTGCAGAATAACACCTAAATTTATATGTGTAGAATTTTTTTTTAATTCATTCTCTTAGGGAAAATCTCAAAGAATATTTACTTCCGGTGAAAAAATATGCTTCCGGTTTTTGGATTTTTTGGGCTAACTAACTCGTCCGGGCGACGTAGACTACTAACATGTGTACCAAATTTTGACCAAATCGAACTTAAATGCGGTTACTAGAGTGCGAACACATATATATAAAAAAATCCAACAACCGGAAGTACTTTTTTTTTAGATTTTTACTACGATAATGAATTTTTTAGATTTTTTTCTGAAAATATAAATGTATTATGTTATTCTGCACATTTTGTTTTTTTACGCGACCTTATAGCTCGCTTGGTTCCCCCAAAATCGATCAAACTGTAAACTACCATAAAAGTACCCGATTCGAAGCCAAGTGGTGTGCAAACTCGCTAGGCCACTAGCCGCAAACAAACTCTACTAATATATTGCGTACACACAGACAGCTGTTCAATGCCTTCCTGAGTATACCTATTTCCCAAATTGTTGGATGAAACCCTAAAACATAGGCATATAAACTTAATTTTGGAAATTTGCTCAACTCACGTCAGCGGTCCAGCTGCGTGGTCGAATTATTCATTTCATCTATCAATACGAAATAAAAAGTAATTAAAAGATAATATTTTTATCTTTCTTTAAATATATAACATACATAGATACAAAATTTTAACAAATATTCCTACAGTTTTATAATAACTAGGGGCTCTGCTTTGCTTTGACAACCTTTTATCATCAATATACAATATATTTGTTTATTCAAATTTAAAGAAGAGATATATATTTGTTTAACTTAGGAAACATTGTTCGAACATCTTCGTATAACATATAAACTTATTCGATTATTAATTTCTTTACTATAATATTAATTACTAAATCATTTTTGACCTATCAATATGAAATAAAAAACAGTTATAGCCCGTCTTAGGTTAATTTGAGGCAAGGAGGGTGGGTAATTATGGTCGGTCTCAACCGTCATAAAACCGACCCTTATTAATGCCGCCTGAGTGAACCTGTAGCAAACTATAGTATAAAATTTCAATTCTGTATGTCTTAAGGGAAAATGAAAGAACGATATCATATTTCGTTTCATGATATTTTCCTGATAGTTTTGATACCAAATTTGATTACATTTGGCCAACTTTGAGCTGTACTAGCATTATAAACTTTCTTAGTTGAATCAACATTTCTAATATGGTTTACAACAATAAAGCCACAACAATGTACTAGAGAAGTTCATATTTAAATATGTAACAAATAATCATTATTTGAGAACAAATTCGATACTGTATCGTTATTTATCATAATACAAACAATTGTGTGCTGAAACAAAGTGATGGGCATATATAAGAGAATAAGCTAGCGACACGAAATTAAAAAATAATGTCTTCTAAGGAAGTAGTTGAAATGGGTTAATATTTTGTAACAAACTGTTTCCTGTCTTTATCATCCGTTTAAAAAATTAACGTCTCATATATTTAAGCTTTAGATTTTAATTTAGTTTTACACTAAGAAGATATTCGTTTCGAAGTGTTTAAAAGTGTGTGCACTTGTCCTCAAAATACAGTAAGAGATCGAGTGCCCTATTTACATAAACGACTTGTACTGAATTTGTATTTACATTTGAATTTTGAATAACCAAAGCAAACAATTTATTTTATCTACTGTCCAACACACGTAGTAAATGGTCGAACATATTACATAAAAGGTTACATAAGAAGCAGTACCGGTAGTAGGAGGAGTGGTGTGGCTAACTATATCTAGACGATTCCATAACGGATGAATCCAGTACTGAAATAGGTCTCGATAATGGAGGAACTCTGAAACGCTTCGACAAACTTAAGTGAAAGTGTTTCGTTAGGATTGGCAGAAAATTGTACTCAAACTTATTTCATGGATCCTATCAGATATAATTTGTATAATAATTACAAAGTTTATTGGCAACTTTGACTAAAATATAAAGTATATATTTTAAAGGTACGAGATGACACAGGTTATTGTGGAGGCACAATTTTGAGTCGAAAATACGTTCTGACAGCTGCGCACTGTATTAATGTATGCACTACAGATTCTGGAAATATATTTTGTACGAAAGTAAAGATCGACGACTTCACAGTATTCGTCGGAAGCTGTATCCCAGAAAATGCACTGGACAAAGTTAAAGTAAAAACATATTTTATTCACCCCAATTATAAAAAATTTGACGATTTAAATAAGTAAGTACGAAATAAATATAAGATAAATGTTAACATAAAAACAGATAAATTTAACATTTCCTACAGCAAGAAATTATAAATATAAGTAAAGTCAAATTACTCGATAGAATATCGGACAGCTGTTGTGTCACTATTTGCATTTTTCCATTTACTTAATTTAGTTATTTCTCCTACAAATAGTAAGACACAAAGATAGTTATCGCTGTTTGTAGTTGATTACGTTTTATGTGTTGTGCATTATTTCAATACCAAAAATAAACATTAAAATTAATAGGCAAATAATAATAACCAAATAATTATTATAAAAATAGTTATAATTTAACCAAATTGTGAATCTACATATATAAAAGCGAAACACCACTCACTCACTCATCACGATTTCTCAAAAACTACTGAACGGATTGAAATGAAATTTGGTACGTAGTTTCCTCTAGGGCCATAGGTGCTCAACAAGAAAGAGTTTGAAAAAATTCGAAATTTTAGGGGGGGTTTGGGGGGATCAAAGTTATTAAAAAACAATTTCTTCAAAACTACCGAACGGATTGTAATGAAATTTGGTATGTAGCTTCCTCTATGGCCATAAGTGTTCACTAAGAAAGGATTTGAAAAAATTCGAAATTTTAGAAGGGGTTTGGGGGGATCAAAGTTATTAAATCGAGATTTCTTCAAAACTACCGAACGGATTGGAATGAAATTTGGTATGTTGCTTCCTCAAGGGCCATAAGTGTTCACCAAGAAAGGGTTTGAAAAACCCCTAGGTGAGCACCTATTGCCCTAGAGGAAGCTACTTACCAAATTTCATTAAAATCCATTCGGTAGTTTTGAAGAAGTCTTTTTTTATTAACTTTAATCCCCCCAAACCCCTCCTAAAATTTCGAATTTTTTAAAAATCTTTCTTACTGATGAGCACCTATGGCCCTAGAGGAAGCTACGTACCAAATGTCATTCCAATCCGTTCGGTAGTTTTGAAGAAGTCATTTTTTAATAACTTTGATCTCCCCAAACCCCCCCTAAAATTTCGAAATTTTTCATACCCTTTCTTAGTGAGCACCTATGGCCCTAGAGAAAGCTACATACCAAATTTCATTCCAATCCGTTCTGTAGTTTTTGAGAAATCGTGATGAGTGAGTCAGTGAGTCAGTGAGTCAGTGGGTTTTGGCTTTTATATATATAGATGAAGAATAATTTCAACCGGAAAAAAGGTAATATAAATTAAGCTAATCCGTAATATACAATGTTAAAATACAAACTTAAGTAATACTTTATTATTTTTATAAACAGGTGTAAACTAAGTTACGATATTGCTATACTGGAATTAAGAAAACCGCTTAAATTTAACAATAAAATTGCCCGCGTCAAACTAACTAAATTTCCTCAGATCACAAGAATAACCACGAAAAACTGTAAAGTCTTAGGCTGGAGAGATACACAAGGCGGCCAACAATCAAGAGTTTTTAATCCAGCTGCTTTACGGACCAAATTAAAGAAGGCCACAATACATGTAATCAGTACTAAACAATGTTTTAAACATCTTCAATTAGGTAATGGAAACAGCAGAATATATCCAGGTCTTAGATGCTATTATATGTGCCATAGACCCTAAGAGTAAGGATGGAGCATGCCATGGCGACAGTGGTGGACCTTTAATATGCAACGGTGTTCAGGTTGGTGTTCTAAGAGGGCATGCAGATAACCAGTGCGGTCCGCATATGCCATCTATTTATACAAGGGTCGACCTCAACTTACAATGGGTACATACTATTACTACAGTTTAATCTCTGAAGTTTGATGGAAATATACGAATGGATTCATCGAGAACCACGCAATTGTTACATACCAAATTTTAATGAAATAAAAAAAGGCATTAATAAAATAATACTCGAGTTTTCCTAATCTCCTAATCGTTACTTAATAAAGTTGAGTTGAATTACTTTTAATTCAATAGTCAGATATAAAATTCTTTTTTGTCACGATAAGGACAATCCTTTTGGATCCTATAGCTGAAATGAATTGTATAAATGTATAATTATTTCAAACGTATGTCTGCTTTACGACAGGAAATTTATTATAATTAGGTAAGGTTCTTAAAGCATAATATTCAAGCCTTGACAGATAATAATCTTTTGCAGATTATTACTTTTCAAGCTCACTGAAGAAGACGACTTTTTTGATGAAACGTGTTCGAATATTAAACGTATGTGTGTGAGAATTAGTGTTTTGTCATTGTATGTTTAAATAATTCATTCTCACTCGTCAAGGACAAAGTTTATTAATACGAACGGATTATGTTCAAAACCGCTACCAACAACTGCAGATTTTTAGGATATTCATTATATAACACGAATTATTGCGTTGAAATAATGTGACAGCGACCAGAATGCCACGAGTTTAAATAATCTTTATCCACCCTAACCTTTGAAAATAATTTGGTTTACGTTTTTTGTATTCAATATTAAATCAAAAAATAATGTAATAATTTGGGCTTGATTAGTTTTACATTCCTAATGCATAGTGATTTACGAAGCTATGCGTATGTCGGCAGCTTATTCTAAATCAAAGAAATAACACTGGTCTAAAAATTAAAAAACTCTTTAGTATATTATATGTCCACAAATGTAACAATGCTATATAGCCTACACATATGTAAACATTTTTTGGACCCGGTGCGCCTATCAGTTCAAAAATAATAAATAAAATAAAGTAAAAAAACCCCAAAAATACTTTAGTCAGTATGGCAAATGTTTTTAGTAAAATCTACTATTATAAGTATTTTAAATGAAATCAATTGTCAATCCACTTTAATTCAGTCAAATTAAGTCCTTTATCGTTCCGCCTTGTTTCCTGCAGGGTCGAAACAGCCCTTGTTTAATTAAAACAACCCCCAACTTAGCTTCAATTACCTTTTCTATCAAGCCAGGCTTAAAACCAGCAATTATAATACTCCCCCCAGAACAGTACTGTATTCCCTTTCATGCCAATAATGCTTTGAAACAAAATAATTCGACCACGCAGCTGAACCGCTGACGTGAGTTGAGCAAATTTCCAAAATTAAGTTTACAGGCCTAAGTTTTAGGGTTTCAAACAACAATTTGTTAAATAGGTCTATTAACGACGGTGCTGAATAGCTGCAAAATGGTTCGCACGCCATTCCGCATATTGGGAGTATCTTCAATACACAAAACATTGCGTGCTTCGCACGCCATCCCGCATATTGGGTTTATATTCAATACGCAATGCATTGGTTGCTTCGCACGCCATTCCGCATATTGGGAGTATTTTCAATACACAATGCACTGCGTGCTTCGCACGCCAACCCCACGGTAGAATCCGCCACATGGCTTTGAACCGGGTACTTCGATGGTATTTTACGTTTTGATAGATTTTTTGGGAACCAAGCGAGCGATAAGATCGCGTAAAAAAAACAAAATGTGCAGAATAACATCTTACATTTATATTTGTAGAAACAACTTCGCACGCCAACCCCCGTATTGGAAGTATCTTCAATGCACAGTGCATTGCGTGCTTCGCACGCCAACCCCACGGAAGAATCCCCCACATGGCTTTGAACCGGGTACTTCTATGGTATTTTACGTTTTGATAGATTTTGGGGGAACCAAGCGAGCTATAAGGTAGCGTAAAAAAATGTGCAGAATAGCATCCTACATTTATATTTATAGAAAACACTCAAAAACACATTCATTCTCGTAGGAAAAACTAAAAAAATAGTTACTTCCGGTCAAAAAACGTGTTTTCGATGGTGGGATTTGTGTGGCTAACGAACTCGTCCGAGCGACGTAGCCAACCAACATGTGTACCAAATTTGAACCAAATCGGACTTAAAATGCGGTCGCTAGATTGCGAACTCATATATATATATGTGTATATGATTTTTATTGACACCCCAAAACGTGTTCTACTCCCACCTTAGGTCTTACCATAAGGACCACCAAAATAGCTCATTTTTCTAATGGAAATTCACTAATAAAGCCGAGCATGGAATATAATGGTCAGGGTGTTACTATCTGCACGTTCTTCAGGATATTGCCCTTGGACAAAAAGAATCGTAAAATGTCTCATAACCATGGGTATATTTATTTACCGCTTGTCTGTCTGTATATAATTTGTATTTCAAAGAAATATTAAGAGAACTGTTAAATGATTTGAAACCAAATTTCGGTTAAACGTTCCCTTCCTAGGCCATAGGTTTAAAGAAAATGTTAAGACATTATTGTTGACCTTTTCAAAATGGGAGCCATTTACATTTTCAACTTAATATTTACAAAAATTTATCATCTTTACAAACAAACTATAAAAATACTTTTTTCATCACTTTCAATACACATAAACATTGCCGAAAGCAGCTGATTTCCGATACCTTCCCTAGTGCACGGGAAATTTCCCGTCTAGTGCACGGAAAAGTAGCTTCCAAGTTTTGCCGCTGCCAGCGCTAGTGTTTGTTCTTTATTTTCAAAGTTTTAAACCAGCTGGACACGATGTTAACTACCGTTCCCATAGTAACGGGAAAATAAACCAACAATAATAAGGTAAAGTGAATGAGAAAACTAGGAATTCTTAGAACGTTTTTAATTTACAGTTTAAAAGTTGAAGTTAACATTCACGGCACAGTTGTTATTATTACTTGAGTCGCTTATTTTCAAATCGTTATTTATCCAATTAACAAAAATGTTGGTAAACTAAAAAAAAGGTCCTAAAAATGTAATTCTTTTCATTATCAGTTAATTTTTTTTCTCTTTATTTATTAAAAAGCTTAGTTAAATTATAAACAAACACAACAATGATATCTTATAGAGATATTAAGTAATTTAATAAAATTGTTTGGATAAAGGACGTTTTGAAACCAAAACAAGGATAAAGGACGTTTTGAAAATAATAATAAAGGATAAAGGACGTTTTGAAAATAATAATAAAGGATAAAAGACATTTTGAATAAAAAATAGAATCCACCCATTACATTAAGTAAGGATAGAGGACGTTTTGAAAAGAAAATAGCTTATGATTAGCGGCAGCCATGTTGGATTGGATAAAGGACATTTTGGAACCAAACAAGCATTTCTCACATCTTTTATATGTATTTAAAATTATTTAAAGGACGTTTTGAAACAAACTATTGATTGAATCTGGTAGTAAATATTATCAAGAATGTCATGCAACCAGTAACTCAATTTCGAAAAAAAATGGATAAAGGACGATTTGAAACCAAGCGACTCACTTATATTTATAACCTTATTAGCTAGCTTGTTTTGCAATAAGTTTAAACTTTCAATTTTGTTCTTCTAGTGGATTGTTTTATCGCATCATCTTTTAGCATGATGAAAAGTATCGTTCATAACTCGTCCCGAAAGTGTCATTCCCGGTGCATGACTGAATTATTTCCGTGCTCGGCTCCGCCTCACGCGTGAACTTTCGTCAGTGCACGGAAAACGGCCACTTTCGGTACTAGTAATTAAATATACTGTTTGTCAAATGTCATCAAAAATCCAAAACAGCTTATTTTTTTTTGAAGTGAAAAGTGCTTACTTTTTGGATGGGGTAAATACACCAACTCTGTATTAAAGAACGACGCTTTTTATTTTGTCGAAGATTTCTTCTTCGTCATTGTTTTAAGCATGTATTAATATCAACCAGAAGTTTAATGCAACAGCTGATCGTAAAAGAAGAAGAAATCGACGAAATAAAATACGCAGTGGTAAATTCAAGTGCTTATACTCAACATCTGTATGGATTTAATAACGTCACGCTATCAATGAAATGGACATTGCACTTCCCAATTTTATAAATTTTGTTAATTAATTTGTGTAATAGTTGGTGATACTTCTGAAATGGGATTTCTTATTTTTGTTAAAATGTATAAATAAATTTGCTAACTTAGTTGCCATGGTAATGAATGTAATAATGCATTAAAGAAACGTATGTTGTTTCAGTATTATAGGCCTAACCTAAAATTTATTTGTTCAACTTTGAATACAAATTAACTGTTCAACTTTAATATTTACCGACAGATATTAAAATTATAACAAATTAAGGCTTTTTAAAATATTTTTAAGACACTAGTGTTGGCTCAGTACAGAAGTGAAAACTGTCAAGAATATAAATCGTTCGTTATGTTGATTTAATCCGAAATTTGGTCATTATTTATATCTTGTCAAATTTAAAAATGAAATGTACACGGGACAGAAGCACTTGCATACAAGTTGTTTGGTGTGGGTAGTTGTGAACTTTACATAATGTAAGTTACCATATAGATAGAAATATACACGAATTTCCCAAACATTTGTCCACAAAATGCCTAATTTTGTTCGTAATTTTTACAACTTTTAATTTTTTTAATAGAAACTTTTACGGAAATAATAATTGATTAGGACAGTGGCACTTAGATATACGTTGAGTGGTGGGGGTAGCTGTGACCTGTGCATAATGTACTACATGAATCGAAATAGACACGCAATATCCCCAACATTTATCCACAAAATCCCTAATTTTCTTCGTGACTTTTACATTTTTTCAATGTTTAACGGGAATTTCATATATTTTCCGAATTAAAACTAGCCTAAAATATTCTCTTGAAAGTTTTCTACGCGTTAATGAAAGTTTCGTCAAAATCGGTTCAGCCTTTTCGGACATTAGCCCGGTGAAACAAACAGGAAGATAGACAGACAAAAAGTTTATAAATGTGTGTTTAGGTTTTGGTAATGTGTGAATAACCATATGAGCTTAGAAAACAGCTTATATTTTGAAATCACAAACGGACGATACAATTTTATTTATATGAAGATCAGCAGTTATTTTTTATAACACAATAAATAAATAAATAAAGTTTTAAAACAAGACCTACAATAATAAATAAATATCCATAAAACAAATGAGGACAAGGATTAATAACAGGTTTTGTTTCACATGATCCTATTAAATATAATCCTATTCAAATACATTCAAATTACTGTTGATATATTAATTTAAATAATTCTTCTTATACAAATACCGATTTATTTTATTAGTGGAACTATGAATATTGCATTCTACATAGAAACATATTTACTTAAAAAACATAAACCGTTTATTATACATACTTAGAGTACTTAAAGATTGTATTACAATTTGAAACATTATTATTGTTTTACTGAGAAGCGGGGTAGCTGAGGGGCCAATGACGTAGTATATAAGTCTGCTGCAACTGGAATCCGATTACTGGCCGCTGATTTCTTTGTGATATACTTATGATCCCCTCGATAAATATGCACACAATAAATAAATATATCGGGTGTTCGGAAAGTCTGGAAAACGGCTAAAATACAGCTAAACCGGATGCATAGGGTAACTAGATTGATTGTAATTGATTACTGTACCGAAGAAACTATTCTGGGATGTATCTAGAATTATTATCCGCCATCTTTGATCCGCCATATTGGATTCAACTTTTTTTAAATAGCTACATACCCATATCATTTCGGTATGAAATTTAACGAGAAAAGCAATGCTGAATACCGTTTGACGACATCTTCAACCGTTCTTTAGATTTGAATCACTAAAATTTCAAGATCAAGGAAAAACGGTTATCACCAATAATAGACCAGTGCTGATGGACGCCAAAAAATATAAAAATTGAAAAAATGTACAGCATGAGACCTACTGGAAGAAGAGCAAAATATTGTTCGAATGATGGGGAAAATAATTTGGAGTCGACAAAAAGGAGAAGGGGTGAATTTTTAGGGGTTGAAAGTGGTATTTCATGGCTTTTCGCAATTTGCAACGAAAGTTGACCTCCTATTTAAAAATGTTGAATAGCAAAGTTGTTGATAATACGATCTACAACTTTTGTATCTAACATTCTTCTAAATAACCTCAAATTTTCCGGGAAAATCGGAAAACCCGATTTTCCGATTTTTTCACTAATTTTTAACTTTTTTCTTGCGCAAAATTTTTTTTTTCACGAAATTGGGTGGAAATATAACTTATTATGTTTCAAGGAAGCTGTAATTTTTGTGAAGCGAAATACAGATTTTAAATTTTTTCGAAAAATTCCGAAAAAACGACCTCATTTTAAACTGAAAAGTTTCACCTTTAAAATTTGTCTTTTCAAGCTCACCAGCCGTCATTTTTTCCGTTGAAGCATCTACTTTTAGATTATGTAATAAAAGAGTAGCACTACTATGGAAAAAGTTTCCAGAAAACGCGATAAAATGAAAAAAAATTTTCAAAAATTTATTTTTAAAATTTTTATCTAAATCCATATTTATTAAAATTATTGAAACTACAGTTGAAACCTGTCGAGAATATTAATTTAATGATGCCTTAATAGGTACAAAGAATAAACAAGGACATAAGTAAGGATTTGATTATGATAGAAAGGCGAAATGATGCGAACTTTTGGAGGTAAAAATGGTTTCTCACGATTTGCGGCGAAAATTAACCTGCTACGAAAAAAGTTAAAGAAAAAAGTTGAGGCAATAAAAAGATCTGCAACTTTTGCGTTTAACATTTTCCCACATAACCTAAAATTTTCTCGGAAAATTGGAAAACCCGTTTTAATTTAGTTTAAAATATTTTCTTGTGTAAAAACTTTATGTTTGTCGCAAAATTTAGTGGAAATAGACCTTTTTATGTTATAAATTAGACATTAATTTTTGCAATTTAAAGAAGTTTTTTAATTACATTAAAAATTCACCAATTCTCCATTTTGTCTACTCCAAATTATTTTCCCCGTCATTCGAACAATATTTTGCTCCTCTTCCAGTATCATCCTCAAAAATGCATCAGCACTGGTCCACAACCTCTGTATACATTTATAATTAGCGATTGCCAAACATAAATTACATATCGTTTAACATTGTAATTCTTATGCTAAAAACTGTACTGCGAACCATTTAATCATATCTCATTTTGTTAGTCAATTAATCGATAATTTTCTTTGCGATTTTTGACAACGAAATTGTAATAACATGTATTAAAATTGATAGCATGTGTTTTGTATTATTAATTAATAATAATTAAAATAATATACAAAGCAAGAATTTAATTTATTTTTTAATATAAGAAGTTTTTAGCTATGCAAAACTATGTAACCTGTTTCCAGACTTTCTGAACATCCTGTATATCTCAACCAGACTCATCAAACTAGTTAGAAAGAGTAATTATACCTGAAAACGTTTAAAATTTCATATTTCGTAGGGACCATATTTAATAATTAGCGAATTTCCATAGGAAAGACGAGCTATGCAGTGACCCTTATGGTAAGACTTAAGGTCGGGAGCAGTTAATGAGCACCGATCATAGTCCCCAGTACACGTTTTAGGGTGTCATTAGAAATTCTTATACACAGGGTGGAACAAAGTTAGTGTTAAAAACTTCGGGATATGGTTCTATGGGTCAAAATAAATAGAAAATCAATAGTAATATTTTTTTCGAAAAACGCTTCATTTTCCACATATCCGCCATTTTGTTTCTTTTACTAAATAATTAATATCTAGAGAACGGTTTAACCGATTGAGTTCAAACTTGGCATGACGTTTAACCTAACAATGATCTATCTTCAGAAAAACAAGCGATTATATCCAATCATGTGCTTTAAAATTATTGCTGTTTGAAAATGTCAGACCTAAATTACTCAAAAACCGTACATTTTAACAATACATGTCAAGGTACCTTTTTGTAGCCCTTTTAATTCCCTATCAAACGGTGTAACTGTCAAAACAATCGGATGAATAATAATAGTTAAGTTAAAGATAATGACAGCAAATGTACGTACAATATTGTAGTATTTACTGTGTTGGTATAGGATGCCGAGTTGAATAAACCAATTATTACACATAAGTTAGCTTTATCCTTCATTCGATTGTTTTAACAGTTACACCAACCGACAGGAAATCAAAAGGGCTACAAACAGAGTGTCTTGACATTTTTTGTTAAAATGTACGTGTTTTAAGTAGTTTAGGTTTGAAATATTCAAACAGCCGCCGTTTTGAAATGCATCAGCCGATATTATCGATTGTTTTTCTTAAGATAGAACATTGCTAGGTGAAACTTCATGCCAAGTTTTAACGCAATCGGTTAAACCGTTCTATAGATATTAATTATTTAGTAAAAGAAACAAAATGGCGTATATTTGGAAAATGAAGCGTTTTTCGAAAAAAATATTATTATTGATTTTCTATTTATTTTGACCCATAGAACCAAATCCCGAAGTTTTTAACACTAACTTTGTTCCACCCTGTGTATATTCATATGTATAATATATATTTATTCGTACCCTAACTGCCGCATTTTAAGACCGATTTGGTCCAGATTTGGTAAACACGTTGGTCTTCTACATCGCTCGGACGAGATCGTTAGCCAAAAATCGAACAACCGGAAGTAAATTTTTCGACCGTAAGTAACTATTTTTCACAACTTTCGTAGGAGAATGAAACTTTGTTATGGTTTTTATCTAAACAACTAAATGTATAATGTTATTCTCCACATTTAGTTTTATACACGACCTTATAGCTCGCTCGGTTTCCCCAAAATCGATAAAAACGTAAAACACCGTAAATATGTACCCGGTGGTTCAAATCTATGTAAGGGATTTTACCGTGGCAGACACTCTTTGATCCGAGGTCGATGGTCGAGTTTGTACGCTGCAATCGAAGCAAAGCAGTCCGTAGCCTGAGATAGCAATGTAGAGGGGCAATTGCGCAAAGCGAGTTTTTCCGCTGCGAGTGGAACGAAGGAGCGCGTGAGTCAAAGATGGAGGCTTAGGTGCAAACTACTACTACTAATATATTTCGTACATAAATTATATATAACTACAGTTATAAATGTTGTATCGCAAAAATGTAGGCGACTGTCTACTACAGTAATAAATGTTGTATCTCAAAAATGTAGGCGACTGTCTACTACAGTAATAAATGTTGTATCGCAAAAATTTAGGCGACTGTCTACTACAGTAATAAATGTTGTATCTCAAAAATTTAGGCGACTGTCTACTACAGTAATAAATGTTGTATCGCAAAAATTTAGGCGACTGTCTACTACAGTAATAAATGTTGTATCGCAAAAATTTAGGCGACTGTCTACTACAATAATAAATGTTGTATCGCAAAAATTTAGGCGACTGTCTACTACAATAATAAATGTTGTATCGCAAAAATTTAGGCGACTGTCTACTACAGTGATAAATGTTGTATCGTAAAATTGTAGGCGATTAATTACTACACTGAGAAAAATATTAAAGTAAATTTCTACTCTATTAACACTCCAGCGGTCGCGCCTATAATAAAGACATAATTAGTCGCG
>JAGFPH010014507.1:0-23443 GCA_018207615.1 Philaenus spumarius | reverse complement strand
GAAAATAGGCGTTTTATGCAATTTATAAAATGGTAATGTAGGCCTACCCCCTTGCAACATTTTAAGGCAAAAATCTTTATTTTTAATGTACACATGATTTATCACATGAAAATAAGTAGGATGGTGGTTGAATTAATATGAACTATAATTTTTCTAAAATATTAACTTTACATTGGAGTTATGGACATTTAAGTAAAACTGATACGGTACCGTACTCAAATATAAGCTTTTTTGAAAACTATATAACTCTACATAATTCCATGGAGAACAGAGCATTGTATGTAGTTTTTGAATAAATGCTATCACTTCAACCAGTAGTGGGGGAACAACAGCGGAATAGAGCTTGATGCGAAGCCTACTACAATCGGACCATTTTCACCGAGAAAAGTAGGGAAAACGCTTAAAAATCGTACCATTTTTCAAAAATTCATAACTTTGTTAATTTAAAATATTAAGGGCAGATCTTTCGGAAATTGTTGTTTATTATGTGTACTTCAAACACACGGAAGATGAAATTTGTCGCGTTAATAGTTTTTACACAATTTCAGTATTAACAATTTAGGCCATATTCTTGCATAATGCGCCCTTATTAACCTGTATAGCCCAATTTAAATTTAAGAAATGGATTTTTAAAATAGACAAAAACTTACAATTTGTATATCTTCGATTTTTTAATAAAGTTGATAAAATATGATAAAACTGCTTCCGAACCAAGTTATTAACATTGACTATATTCCACGCCCTGCCTTCATTCATTAAGCATAAGAGTTCAGAATAATTACATTTAAACCACAAACAAATCATAAAATATGTATTTAACAGAAATAATGCAAATATTTGAACACAGTAGGATATTAATAAAACACAAAAGTGAATTTTTAAATATTTATATTTGGTGTATAAAATAATCAATAGATAACATCATTATACTATTTATAATGTTTAATAAACATGCAAACATCTTCAGTCGGTAGGAATATTTTATACATAACAGGAAAGTAGTGGATATTACAAATGCCGATATTGTGCAATCAAATCATCTAAATTAGAGAACACACTGATACAAAATTGACTTTACACATAATTATGAAACTATTTAAAGAACTATTTTTATAATACTTAATACAGAGCTAGGGGAACTTTTTTGTATTAGCATCAATGACAAAATATTAATTGTAAATAATACAACTGTAATAACTTATTTAGGTTAAAACGCACAAAAATATTAAAAAACTTTTGTTTCAATTGAAGTTTCATTTTGTGAATACTAATTCTCAGCTGTTTAGACAAATTACTCATTGTAGTAATACATCTTAATAAAAGAATTATGACAAGCAGATATTAGATCCACAAGATGAATTTTTTAATATTTTATTAAGAGCACTGTTGTTCACAAGGTAAGAGTGTCAGACAGTCAACTACAGTACTAAAAGATTGAAATAAAAGATTTTTAAAGTTGTAACTCTAACACAATTTGTATTGCAAGTTTTAAAGAAAGTACGTAATAAACACTCAAAAAAGTCATGAATTGTACACTTATTTTTATCAGTGTTTTTTTTATGTTTGCTAATGTAAATAAACCTTATATAAAACATCAAAGGTCTAATGAAAACATGTTTACATTCAAATGTATACAATAGAAAACAATCCTACTACAATACTTTTGTATTAAAAACAATAATTAAAGGGAGAAATACCTCCCTTTTTGTTTTCAGTCTAGATGACCACCACTACTACAAGATCCTTTTATTAATTGTTGATAAAAAACCAGTTAGTATGAGATTATAAGATTTGATTAGAAAAAAATAAGCTTAAAGAAAGTAAGTATTATCTGGTATTGAGCAGTAATTTAAACTAAATTAAGCAAGTAATACATTTTCACAGCATATATTAGAAACAGAATGGATTATTTGATATCAAGTTAAAATGTTTACAGGTTATGACATATTTTACAATTTGAATAAAAACATTTACATCTTAATAACCAAAACAATTCTACCTCTGATTTCACAATTCTCTCAAGTATTTTGCAAAAGTATTGGCTAAAATTTGTGTACTAAAAAAAAGTATACGAAATAAGTAAGTTTCACACATGTTGCATTCTTACTTGTAAAGACTTTAACCTGCGAAATTATGCAGTGAGCCCAGGCCCATGGTATTTGAACTATTTCACTAATTTAGTATACTTGTCACTTATTTATTTCAAGTCTATTATTATTATTATTGTTGTGTCAGGCCTAATACTTTGTGTTACTATATTTGTCACTATAAACTATTTTATTTATTTGTAAGGTAAGTAGAGGAGTTGATAATAAGAAAAGCAATATATAAATGAAAGACATTTCTCACTTAGCGAGGTTATATATAAGGTTGCTCTAAGATATACTTATAAGGAATAAAATAATACAAAATCATATAAAAGCTATCATAAAATACTTTTTTAAATGCATATTAACAGTTTGTTTTTGAATATTAATTATAACATTTTACCTTTAATTAAAGTGATGTGCCTAATTTGGGGGAAAACATACAAAATTAAAAACAAAAGTTGCAGTAATAGGTGAACATTTTTTTAAGCATCGTAAATGAAAACTGAATGGCTTATTTAAAATATAAAAACGCTAAACGTTGTTGACATTAGATTTTCAATTCTTTATTCCCTGACACTTTAATTTGTTCAACGCAACAGATTCAGATTCTTTGCTCCTTAAAAAACCTACATAAACTATTGCATTTTGTTTTCCCAAATCAATCGTTTAGTAAATTAGGTAATTTTTAACAAAAATAGTGAAGAATGTAACAGCAGTTAATTAGGTGGGATATTCAGTTAATTATTTGACGACTTATCAGTAAACGGAATGAATAAAAAAGATTTTGGTTAAAAAATTCAACTTAAGTGGGGTTTGCGGTTTCCCACTTTACATCTTTAGGACTCGTCAACAAAAGTAATAAAATAACACGTGAGAGCTTCATTTGCCAAAAAATATGTAGGAGGCAAGATGTTGACAAAATATCCTAAATATGAAAACTTATACCGAACGTATTTAGTGGCAAAAGTTAAATTTGTTGACACTTTTTATGTAATTATAAAATTAGTCCTTTCTACTAATTTCGACTTTACACTAATTTCATTTTAAGATAATGATTTGATTTTAAAAAATCTGTGTCAATAAAATGAACAACATAGGTAATATTGTAAGAAGACATATTACAAATTTTACCTAATGTATTTTGTATTATTTCTTCCCTATTATGGCACCCAACTGCATGATCATCCTAAATATGAATTACGTGAATTAATTCTTATAAACTTCAAACTGAATTAATAAAGTTTTCTTTGAAATTTAACGTTAAATATCTGCTTGAATTACTGTTATATACTAAACACTAAAACAAAACTGTACACAAAATAGCTTATTGACAACACTTTAGTGTAAAGACTGATTTTTATAAAATATATTATTTTAGTTTCTAAATTATATTTACTGTCTTTTGCAATTAAAATTTCAATTTGTTTCAATAGATTGGCGTTTCAAACTTTCATCATTAAAACCATTAAAAGTATAAAAACATAACATATATAGTAATAATAATCATAAAGGCCTAGTAATGTTTAAAATTAAAATGTAATTACATGGCCCCAGAATAAAATATTTCACAGAGGGTTATATATGGCAACAAACTTCTTATATTCCCGGAAATAATAAAATCATTTACAAGCTCGGTGTTGAATGATCCATCGATGCTTTAACCAGATTAGTAGCCATTCTGTAACAATAATTTAAAAAGTATGTTAATGTCAATATTTTACAAGTTTAAAATAGAAGTTAATCTAAGTTAAAAAATCTAATAAGAGTTTTAAATGTAACACTTTTAATGAGTGATGTTCCACACCAGATCAGTTATTTAAGGCTGTTTAAAAAGTCCATTGAATGAACTTTTATCACACAAATCATTTCTGCACCGCAGTAAAATATCTATTTTATTTTAAAATAATGTTTAAATGTAATTTGCAATATTCACTTTATAGATTTATTTTGAGAAAAGTAAGTTACTATTTTATGAAAACAAATATTGCATTATACTATAATATATAAATACCTTATTTTGTGTTAGTACTGGTCGCAGTCCTTTCTTTAGTCACTGTTTAAGTGGTGACGAGTGTTTCGCCTATTGTTCAGGCATTGTCGAATCAAAATTCTTTAAAATGATTAGCATTACAGTAATATGATGCTCATCAATTACTAAAAACACTTATCACATTTAAAAAACATATATACACAACACAAATAATCTGGTACAGTTGATTAGGTATGGAATTTTGTTTAGGCAAGCCGCACTCGTGCTCGTCAGTCGGTCCTTACGTCATGACTAGACTAATCATAGTAATACTGCAATTGTGACACATTGAAGTGGCAAAGGACCAAAAGAATTGATAAACCCAAAAATTGATATGTTCAAGAACTATTTAAATCATCATTCTCTCGCGTTCACAAGCAAAATAAATATCAATAACAGCTTAAACATCCTAGATCTAAGCATTTCCAAAGTAAATACCAAACTCTCATTCAAAATCTACAGAAAACCCACCCAAACCGATCCACAACACGCCTCTTCTAACCACCCTCATAACCATAAGTATCAACGTACAATAGTCTCATACACAGAGCTCTAAACGTCCCCATGAGCAAACCCGACTTTGATCAAGAAATTAAAGTAATAAAACAGATGGCAATATCAAATGAAAATGATCATACAACAGTCCAAATCGTAAAAAGAAAAAACAATAAAAAAATAATAGTGCAGGGTAAACCAAAATACTTAAGTATTGACTACTACAAATTAATGGATAATGCCGCAAAGAATATTCCGCAAACATGGATACACACTGGCTTTTACAACCAATAATAATTTTTAAAAAGTACTCAGACCAAAGTCCTAAGTAGACTGCCCATATAACAGAAGTGGAATTGATAATTTAACATGTGATAATTGCAATATGCACTATACAGGACAAACGGGACATACATTCAAAACTCGGTTCAAAGAAAACCTCCCGAGCTGAGGAAATATAAAACCTCACCTACTCCAAATATGCTGAACACATGTTAGAAACTGGGCGGGCATACATACACAAACATTCAGAATAACATGGAAACCTTATGTAAACCCTCCAAACCACCAAATATGAGTGATCCATATCTACAAGGCCTATATATCTGACCCAATGTGGCTGTTAAATGAAGGAACACACTTCTAGTCTAATAACATTATTATCAGATCCGAACCTACCACCCCCCCCCCCCCCCATAACTCGCTCCCCACTAACCAAGATTACTACGATTAGTAAATACGCAAAGGCAGACCAATGTGCACATGTGTGGCTTTCATAAAAAAATTTCCATACCTAATGAACTGTAACGGATTATTTGTGTTGTGCATATATTATATAAATGTCATTCATTTAAACAAATTTTAATCGACAATGATTGAATAATATGCAACATGTGTGTCATCAATTAAATGGTGACCAAAGAAAGCAGTACTAACACAAAATAAGGTATTTATATATCACATCCAGTCCAGTGGGGCAAACACAAACATATCATATTCTTATATATAATACGTGAAGCAGTTTTTTGTGAACACAACTCCTCCCTTATTTCTAGAAAACATTTAATGTTTGAGTTGTCAAAAAATTCGTCTCATTTCGAAGTTTTGCAATAAGGTTTTAGATGTCAAAAATTCTTATCCTTAATGGCGTGAGCTAATCTCAAAGGTCGGGTTTTCCCCACAAGATTAACATGGAACGAATTTAAAAACCATTTCTATACAAAACAGCTGTTTATAATAAGAAACAAACTAATCCAGCTGCTTTCGTGGAAGTAAATAATGATTTTTAAATAACAGATAATATAGTTGATTCGGATGTCCAGCTTTTAGTACAAAATAATATTTTAAGTTAGGCCTATACTGAACCAACATATGTTTCCACACACACAAACCAATAAAAACTTGCATTAAGGAATTTAAAAATAAGAAAAAACTATGTTACATCCTAATTAAAAATAAATAAGACATAAAGTAGACCAATTATTGATAACATACGGTAATTGATAGTGAGTAACTTTTTGGTTATGTTTTTGATTAAGTGTACACCTGAGCCTTACTGGTTTTTTAACTTTTATTATAACTGGTGTTATAAAATATACGAAATAATTTGATTTGAACATTTAACATGATTTAAATCTTTAATTATTTTTACCATTTAACATCTTAATTTTGAGGTTATTATTAATCCTACAACTTTATTATAAATAACATATATGTCTTTAGAAGGTCCCATCAGTGGTTGGCGTGCGGAGCACGTAGGAGTCTCCCCTAGTATTATAATATTTTAATAATTCAATATTCGTTCAAAAGTATATTTTTATTTAAGCAGCTAAATTTTCCACAAACATTTTTAATGTTTCCTATAAGATTATTTTGTAAAGAGTGTATCTAAAATGTGATTGTGGCAAAACTCAATCTAAATACAACAATTTATTCAATTCTTAAAATCTTCAACTTTGAAATACACTGTGGCTAAAGACAGCTTCTGGATTGAAATGAGTAGAAAACAAATTATTGAAATTGGTAAACTAAAACTTTATTAAACGAAGAAATTCATTGATTCTGGAAACTAATTTTCCCACTTTATTACACTAGCTCCTGAACAGTTCATGAAAAAGTCATTCTTTTAAACCTATATAACAGGTGTCTTAAAAGTCCCTCCCCCCTCTATTATTTCTTTTATTAATGGAAATGGACAGATTTGCTTTGGGGATTGTTAACATGAACAAAAATTTAGTTTTTTAGTGTATCGTAAATTTCAACCCCTCCCCCAAAAATGGGTTACTTTGGGGGTAAGTCGAAAATTTTAAATGAGAACCCCTATTGAGATTTTTTACTATTAGGCGTCGACAAACATGCACAGTTATGAATAACAAAGCAAGGTTGTATCAACCCAAAGTCCAGTACCTGGGAATTCCAGAGGGCTTAGCTTTACTGTTTTTATACTAATTACTATGTTTTATAACTTAGATTGAGTGATCTACTGGATTAAACCCTTGTAAAAATTAGCAGATGTATCATCTTTAACATTTCAATGTTATTTAAATGGGGGGGAAATTGTAACTTTTATTGGCCATTGTGTTGGATAGAGTCAACATACAAACTTGCGCTTTCTTCTTCTTTTATCAAGGCCTTTAAAATGAGGTGTCACTCAATAGGGGTTCTCATTTAAAATTTAAACTTACCCCCAAAATACCCCATTTTTGGGGGAGAGATTGAAATTTACAATACACCAAAAAACTCCATTTTTTTCATGTTAACAATCCCCAAAGCAAATCTGTCTGTTTCCATTAATAAAAAAAATAATAGGGGGGAGTGGGACTTTTAAGACACCTGGTATATTTATATACAGTACAGTCCCGCTATTACGAACTAATTGCGACAAAACACTGTTCGGTTTAGCGGGAATTTGGAATAGGCGGATTTCATGAATAATATCAACGTATTGACTTGTTAAGGCATACATTCTTGATGCGGCAAATGCTCTTTACCTCGCCTTACACTACGTCAAACAACACGCTTCATCAACAATAAATGATGTTATGTTAATTTGGCGATGGCGGAATATTGCATCCTCAAGTCGATTCAGTGCTCTTTGTCAGAAAAAATTCACTGACTTTACTTCTTAGTGTAGGTTTACACCTTCCGTTTTTTTCTTTCCTTTGCGTTACGATTCCGTTTTCTTTTAAAAACAGAAGGGAAGGGATAGGCAGAGATGGCCAAAACTCGACAAGACTGCTGCTCTTGACTAGCGCGAGCAATCGACACCGCTTAATATATCATGTCAATTATACCTCTAAACATCGTACAAAAATTATGAAACTTCACACTTAGAAGGACGAAACCTTGCTGAAGGCAACAGAGTACTTTAAATGTACAAAAATTTTTTTTTGGGGGGTTTAACGTCTTGCTGTTTTGCACTTAAGGCTAATGAAGACGGGACCTACTGTTTTATGTACAAAAATTAACACTGTCGAATGAGAAAAATGTTTATCTGAAACATAAATTTAATTAAAAAACTAACATTAAATTTTCGACATGCGACCAAAATTTTTTATATTTGGTAAAAAAAATTCTGCTGAGATATGTTGCCAAAGAGTTTATTCTTTCAGATCTGAAATCCATTTTCACCTACCACTAGTACTTACTTAGCAATTGTCAATTATTTAAAGCGTTTTAAACGCAGCGGTGTAGCTGGCTCGTCGCGCACTTTAGCCTACTATTATTGCATACAGTGATTTTGTTAGTTAAATATATATATCATGTAGAGGTTTTTTTTTTATTATTTTTGCAAATAGATTTGTTAATTTATAATTTTTGATAACCACGAGTTCACGTCAGTGAGTGAACCGGACTGCGCGCGGCCATGGCTAAGATCAGCAGAGTAGCCGGCATCTTCAGCGGCCAGCCGGCTTCACCGGCGAGACTCCAGTGCCCACTCTACATAACTCTGTCCTCTCTGTGGATAGGTTGTTCGAACTGTCCGTTTTGTCATCCCGCAGTCTTAGTACCGCATCATCTTGAAAAAAGTTCGAGCAAAAATGAAATTCCTTCGAGATAACGAAAACGGAACAGAAAAGTGGATGAACACAACCGTTAGTTAAATGGCAACAACATTACTAGTGCCTAGCTGTTGTAGCTAATCCTTCCTTCTTTCCGACAGACCCGGTATCCGTTTCACCTGACGCTTGTTGTGGTAGCTTCCTTCCAACAAAAAGGATGGAAAACGCGAAGGAAACAAAACCGGACAATTCCAACAAGCCCATTAGGATAAATGTATTGTCAAATTTCTGTAACCAAAATATAACGCAACGGAAGGGAAAACCGGATGGTGTAACCTACACTTAAGTGTGTGTAAATTAGTTATTTTTTTGTGTTAAGCAGTGATTAAAAATGATTCTACAGAATTGTATAAATGGAGCCGACATGTACTTTAAGTAACCAGCTTTCATTCCAATTTGGTTTTAGACGTTTTCGTCTAACTTAGGCTCTATGTATGTTCGGAATAGCGGGATTCTACACTACATAGAAATGCCACTCACTCACTCACCGCTATTTCTCAAAAACGACAAAACTTTAACATTGGCATTATGGACATTAATGTACTCTAGACTGCAATAAGATAGACTTTGGAAAAATTAGTTTCTAAGCGGAATAAAAAAGAAAAAAGCCGAAATTACATTTTTTATTATTTATAAGAAAAACAAGGTCTACAAAGAAATTATACCCAGTCATTTGTTTTACTCTCTATAAACTAAATATATAGGCATTTTGGTAAAACAATGTCTTTTCAGCCGCTAAAAGTAGAAAAAACAAGAGACTTAAAAATGGCCTTTCGCCATTGCATTGAGTGTCTTAGCCCATTAATATTAAAGAGTGCGCAGTGGAACTGCATGCCTTAAATAAGTGAGAGTTTGTGTTACGTTGCTTAAAATTTAACAAAACAAAATGAAAGGAGTTTATAAATTTGTGTTATATCGTGTTTTCAAGTATACAGTTCAATTCAATGATTTATTCTCTAAAATGTGTTGTAATAAAATTTAATTTTTGGGTAAAGCATATATACCTAAATAATGTTTCAAAATAGGCTTAATTTTGTTAGCCTACTACAAGAGTAGTGGAATAAAAGAAAGCCATATCATTCGCAAATGCAAAAATACTGCTGTTAAACTGTCTCTGACACAAGTCATTTAGATACATTAAAAACATAATTGTGCTGACTACACTACCTTACCTAATATTTAACTGTTTGTTAGTAGAGATTTCAATCCCGTGATACCGGACCATTTTACGGTCCCGTCAATCCCGGGATTAGCTAAGTCCAATCCCGAGGTAATAAAGTGAAAAGATACAAATATATGCTATAAAAACGCAAATACATTATGTATATAGGCTAAATGTATCAATTTTATGGAGGGTTTAATATACATAAACAAAATTTAAAAGAATTTAATTACTTCAAAACCTAATTTTCGTAAGGTTATCAGAGAAAAATGAATCCCGGGACTAGTTCCCCGAAATCCCAGGATTGAGAAAGTGGGCCGGGATTAAAACTCCTAACTGTCAGAAAACCCACAGTTACGATATATGTTGCACCTAGTTTTAAGATGACTTCAAATTAAGCATTTTCATCAATTAAAATCGACTAGTAGGGTCATTTTTAATATATACTATTAAAATCTTAGCACTAATGATGTCCAGTTCTTTTAAAAATCATTATTTAATGAGGTGGCTACCTTCAAAGGGTTCACAATTTTTCACATACAAGGGTCGTTCAATAAATCCTTATAAAAAAAAAAGAATTTTGGGTAACATTTTTTTCAACATAATCTCCTTTTAGTTGTATACTTTTATTAAGCGTTTTTACAACTTTCTTATCCCGTCCAAAAAGTAAGATGTTGGAAGGGCATCAAAATAAGCATCTGTTTGGGAGAAGACTTCTTAGTTCGTCCCGAACAGTTGTCTGCCGAGCCATTTTTTTCAAGTTTAGACGTAAGAAAAAGTCACAGGGGCCAAATCTGGTGAATACAGTTGATATTGTAACAATTCAAACTTCAATTCCACGATTTCAGCCATTTAAACTGCACATGTATGATGCCGTGCATTGTCTAGAAAGAGAACTTTTTCTTAATGAGGTCGTTTAGTTTTGATTTCTTCACTCACCCAGTGCAATAACGATGCATAATACTCTCCAGTTATTGTTTTTTCCTTTTTCCAAGTAATCGGTGTAAATAATTCTTCTTGCATCCTAAAAAACTGTGGCCATAACCTTTCCAGCCGACTTCACCGTCTTCGGAGCCCGTTCGCCTTCAAAAACCCACTGACTTTCCTGAACGGTTATCATCGCCTGTGATTTGACGGTTCCTTTGTCTCTGGCGTGTAGTAGTGAATCCATGTTTCGTCCACAGTTATCTATCGCAGAAAATCGGCGCCGAATTAGCCTTAGAATCAACCACTCGATTGCGTTTATTCACCCCTGTGAGCAAACGCGACACCCATCTTGCTGAAACTTTATTCATGCCCAGTTTTTCGTGTAAAATTGAAAACACAGTACCTTGTGATATGCTTGTGACCTCAACTATCTCGCACACTTTTAATCGCCGTTTGCTTAACACCAAATCGTTGATTTTATCGATTATTTCAGGAGGAGTCACCTCTACTTGACGTCCTGGACGATGTTCATCCTTTGTTGATGTACGACCACGTTTAAATTCATTTTCCCAATTATAAACAGTGGCAAACGCAGGGGCAGATGTGCCATGAACTTCGTCCAACTAGGCTTTGATTAATTTCGGTGTTGAGCCTTTCAAATAAAAATGTTTTATCACCGCACGAAACTTACTTTTTCCCATTTTTTAAATAAACAAAAGTTCTCTGCTTCAATCGACGACAAAAATGAAACTACATGTTATATTAAGCTAAAAATTATCAGCGTTCTATGAGTAATTGATGCTTCCGAAAAACAAACAGTTGTTTTCAGTGATCCGCACGCTATCTCTTGGATTTTCTAAGGACTTTTTGAACGACCCTCGTATATTAACAAAAATATGTTGTTAAGTAAATGCCTGCGATTTAGGAAAGAAACAAACATAATGTATACATGAGAAAATCTTATCAATAAAAGATCATACTTCTTCATCATGTGCGTGTAGACAAAAGTAGGAATAACTGTAACGGTCACAATAGGTCCAGCTTTTTCAATAACGGAGGTTATTTCTTTATCCTTCAGTCCAATAACATTTGATCCGTCTATCTCCAACAAGTGGTGCTCGGTGAGCAGTCCGTTGCGAGCAGCTGACGAGTCCTTTACAAGTCCGGTGATTTCTCCATTTTTGAAACTGAACCCAATATGTCCAACGCTGTCTTTGTGTAAAGTGACTGTGCGCTCAAAAGGCCTATAAACAGAAATTGGTAACCAAACACAATTCATATTATTGCTGTAAACTAAATTTACTAGATATTTTGTAAATAGTTTCTAATTTTTACAAGTACAGTACAAGTGTTAAGTCGGCCCTCTTTCCAAATCAACGCATAATCCAGACAGGTTTGGGGAAAATTTTTGTAATTTATGCTGAGTATAACAATGCAAAATACAATATGCATTATGTTTGTAAAGCATAAGCAGTCATATACAAAATACGAGGGGTACCAAAAGTAACCCAAGTGAGCAGGGCTAGTGTAGTACGCATTCCTGCCGCTAGGCATGTATAGTGCAACTTGTCGCCAGTTCAGCGACACCGGCGTTGTCGACCTTGCAATATACTCAAATTCAACAAAGGTATATTTTAAATCAAAGTTGACCATAAGTCAAATTAATTAATTAAAGGAGAGCATTTTTATAAAAGAGAGCTTGACTAATCGATAGTAATAGCAAAGACTGAACAATGTGCGTTCCAAAACCAACACAAACCGATAGTGTTGCGTAAAGACTAAACTCAGTGCAATCTTGTACAATTCAATGTCAAAAGACAAACATTTACAAAAGTGAATAAATGCTGTATGCAATCTTTGAACATGATTGTGCAAAGATTGATATTTATAAACAATCAGTGATGTGTCTAGTCTATGAAATCATTGTAGAGCGAATAAATCTAGCAGCTAACTTTTTCCGTAAAAATAACTAGAGGTATACATCCACTTTGCCGATAAAACTTTCTCTCTGATTTTGGTTTCCATCGAGTATGGATGTGTGAAGCATCACGCTTAAACCTAAAGCCTTCTTGAAATTTATTTACAAGTTGTGAAAATGTATTTTAAATAATGTTTATCGACATTAGATTGTCACAACGACTTACATCTATAACAAAAGTGACATGTAAATCGAGATAAAGGCGATTTTCACCAATTAATACTTGGAATTGCATCATCTACCGTGATGGCCAGAAGACATTGCACAACTTCCAGATCTACGTTCAACCTCATGCATCCATCAGGAAAACACCAATCGTTCTAAATCTATTAGTTTGTGGAAATAATGAACAGTGTTTTTAACAAATAAAAAAAAAATCCATGGTACGTAATACAGTGAAATTAATTACTCATAAACTTAGTATGCTCTCAGGTAAAATTCATGAATGATTTATCCCAGAGCTACGGAATCCTGCTTTAGTGCGTGTCTGGCTTGATTGGCCAGATTTTATATTTCAAATAAAATTACCTGTCTCTAACAATAACCGAGATTCCGTTAACTGGACTTTTGCGGAAGATATTGTGAACCTGATCCATGGAAAATCCAGCCACAATCGTTCCGTTTATTTGTAGAATCTGATCTCCAAATCTAAGCCCGGCCATCGCAGCAGGAGAACCTTTGGAAACAAGGCAGACAAACACTCCTTTGTTAACAGCTGCTACTCGCACACCAGTCTTTCCATCAGCTCCTTTGCACAGTACCAACTGTAAAAAGATATAACAGTTAAAACAAAATACAGAATATAATAATAATAACACAGTTACAACATACTATTATTGTATGATATAGTAATACATGTAAAAGGATAATCTGTATAAATACAAGTGAAATTTCTATCACACGCAGTGTATTTGAACACTACCAAAGGTCGTGCAAAAATATCTAGTTTCCTACAGATCAGTGATCAATTTAATTTCTATAAAAGTTATGGACTTAATACATTTGTGTATCTATGATAAACCGTTCAGTCCAGGCAAAGTGAATATTAGTACGCGTCAAGAATGACATTACAATGAAATGTAACTTTACAAAATGACTGAAGAGGGTCATAACATTTCATGACAAAACATATACTAGGAAAACATGCAAAAATAATTAATCTTGTATTTTACTTCTAAGGTGGAGCGGAAAGAGTTACTGCATATACGAGGGTAGGCTGAAAAGTAATGCACACATGCTTGTAGTACGCGAACGAAACGACTTGCGAAATGGCTCGCCTGGTGACATGTGGAAGTAACATTCACCCTCTGCGCATGCGCAGTTTAAAGGTCTTCCAGTTCATTCAGTTTTGAGGAGCTGAAGTATGGAGACGTGTTCTGGTGCTATGTCAACGCAAGTTAAACAGCGTGCTGTTATCGAAGTTTAAACTGCTGAAAAAGTAGTTCCTACTGAGATTCATCGTCGTTTAAAGGCTGTTTATGGTGAAAATGCTGTTAACAGGTCTACTGTAAATCGATGGGTAATAATTTCGTGGTTGTGAGTCTGGAAAAGCCATAATTGTTGATGAAACATAAAACGAAACATTTGTGCAGCAGACGTCCGACCACTGCCACAAATGATAAACATCGCAAACTCGTCGACGATTTGATTCTAAATGACCGGCGAATCACTCAAAAACATATTGGAATATCAAAGGAACGCGTCGGCTTCATTATTGAACGATTGGGGTACCGTAAAATCTGTGCACGATGGGTACCACGCCGTCTCACAGACGAGAACAAACAGTCGATTAGAATGCAGCGAGGAACTTTTGCAGCGCTACTGTGACGAAGGAGAAGACTTTCTTTTGACGAGGGAAGAGTCATGGGTCCATCATTACGACCCCGAAGAGAAAAGACAGAGCACCCATTAAATATCTGATGAATATCGGCATCCGTTTTCTCATCAGGTGAAAAAGTTAAAAACACAACCATCCGCAAAAAAACTTCTTGAGACTGTATTTTGGGATGCTCACCGAGTTTATGTGACTGATTATCTGGAACAAGGCGCAAAGGTAAATTCTTCTCGCTACATAGAGGCTCTAAAACACCTCCAATGTCGAGTTTGTCGTGTTAGAGGGAACCTTGCGCCAATAATCTTGCATCATGACAACGCTTGTCCACACATCTCGAGTGCAACTGGCCCTGCGAAACCTGAAGTTTCAACTGATTCCTCACTCTCCTTAGTCCCCGGATCTTGCGCCTTGCGATTTTAAGTTTTTCCTCTACTAAAGAGAGACCTCAAGGGTAATCAATACAGCTCAGACGATGAGGTAAAAGTAGGTATCAAGTCCTGGATTCAAGAAAAGTTGGAAGAATTTTTCAGTGAAGGAATGAAAAAAACTTGCTACCGCTGTGTGAAATGTTCCTTCGCATTTGATTGTATGCACCATGGTCTGCTTTGAAATAAATTAATAAGATATGGTATTCATGGAAAAGCACTGAAATGGGTTACAACATACCTGGAAAACAGAGTTCATTATGTAGAGCTTACAAGTGCTGAGGGAGGGGAAGGTGCATAAGTCTGACATACTTATAGTTAGTTAACCATGGGGTACCCCAAGTGTCGATCCTGGTTCCTGTTCTTTTTATACTATTTTCTGATGAAGACCATAACTCTCTAGAGATTAAATCTTTCATAACTTTAAATCAAGCTATAGAGTATTTCACCAAACTTAATCTAATGCTAAATTTAGATAAAAACAAATAACATCTCATTCTCAGCAAAGAACAAAAAATAATAGATGTCTTTGCAGATAATTATCAACTAATTGAAGTTGAAAATTTCTTGGGTTGACAATTGAATTGGATTAATCATATAAAATGCATTGTCAACAAAATTGAACTCTTCGATTTATGTTCTGAAAAGATTGTCGAATTATTGCTCTTCACCTGTTCTTCGGAAGGCATATTATCGTATTTTTTACTGCCATATTTAATACGGTATTATTTAAAAAGATCAATGTTAAAAGTTTTCAAAATTCAAGTCTGCACTTCGGGCTATCTTTGGTAAAAGGCATACAGATTCTTGCCATCCTCTTTTCAAAAAAGCTGGATATTTTAACTTTACCGTCAATTTATATTTTGAGTGTTGAATCATGTTTTCGAAGTTCTACACAGAAGTACTCCATAACCAGGTACATAGATACAATACAAGAGATACACACAATTTAAATATTCCAAAACACAAGTTTTCTCAAACTTCAAAGTCACCAGCAGTTTCTGGGGCCATTCTACACAACTGTCTTCCACATAAACTTAAAGCAATGACAGAGGAAAAGGAAATGTTAAGCTATTCGAAGCAGGGTATTAAAGACTGTAAAGTGGACCAATAGAGTAAAGTTGAACAGATCAGTTGCTCCAGAGAATTAGTGATTTTGTGGGAAATTATTATTGAAACCCTTATTAAGGCAAACTATCCACAGTCGGTAGAATAGGCCAATTATTCTGTTTGGTAACCAAATCATCATCAAATTCATCTGATGAGTAGGTGTTATTACATAATTGAAAATCATTTAACTCTAAAAGGTCATCATCTGACTCATAAAAAAAAAGATTAAAATATCTTCTTTGCAAAGAAAAGCTCGATCAGCCATATTTTGTTATCGTAATTTTAAGAATGTAGGTTTTATTGAAATGTTGTAATTTTAATGTATAAAATTTATTTTAAGAGGCAAAGAGTTGTAAAAAAGGGAAAATTTTATGTTTTGTTGAATTATGAGTGTTATTGTTGTCACATTTAAATATGAATATCATTATTATTCATAATTATTCTAGTTTTTTGTTATAGAATTGTATTTTATAGAATTTAGTTTTAACTGATATGGATGTTATTATCTATGTAATATTTTAATGTCCTGTAAAAAAAATGACGCTTGCCATACAAAATGTATTTTGTCAAAGATAAAAGAATAAATACAATACTGATCGACGACAGAAACGCGTAAGTGCCAGAACAGCTGTTCACTGCACTTGACTTGATAAAGAAAGCCACCAATGATTCAATTCTATTAAATTCCAGTTTTGTTATCACGAGACATAAAGTAGTTAAATGGTATCTAAATAAAATGTAAAGAATAAGTGTTGATGAATGTTTATCTACACATAAACTTAATAAATGTGTAGTTTCTAGTTAAGTTCTTCCAACATGTTTAATCACCGTCACTTCAATCCATCTATAATTTAGTCGAATCATAAATCTTGTTCAACATTCAAACCATGATCTCATAATCTCCAGATTTATTCACATCTTCAGATTGCAAAATGTGCTTTCTCATTGGTTGAAAACCGTCCAATTGCAAGGGTTTACAGAAAAGTTCATATCTAAGAAACTATAAGAGTGACAAATGATTTGAAGACAGTTTTAGAAAGTCAAAATCTTGACGAATCCAAAGGTGTCCTTATATTCTTTTCAAAACAATTCTGTCGAACGATCTTGAGCCTTAGAAAAGTGACAAGTTTGAGTCATTTCTTTGTGTATTCTCGCGCAACATTAGCTGTTTAGAAAACTAAAATTTTAAAACGATGATTACGTATGTAAATGTACGTTATAGAACAAATTAATGTTTAAATACAAAAAATTTCAGTTTGAAACATTTCCTTTCCAATGGTTTTCATTTTATTAAGATTCGATGATTTTAGTGGGTGAAATATTCAATACAAGTTGTGTTGTCCACGACTGCCATTCTGAACGCTACCTCACGACCGCACAGTTGTGCAGGTGGCCACGTCTAGGGTTAGTTAATGCAGAGAGCGTTTCATACGCTGAAACTGAAATAAGGTGGGTTGCCAAGTTTTTTTAAAAAAAAGTTTAACTGATGTTTTTACTGCTTGAATACATTGCTATTGCAATAACTGACTGGTGCACAGGGTGCTGTCCCGCATTGCTTCTGCTCATCAGCTAAAGGGCATGTCTGGAGAAAAGAAGTGGCGCTTTGCAGAAAGAAATATTAAATCAGCTCAATTGTATTTTAGGAATTTTTTTTTATTGGTCCAGCCTTTTTCGATAAGCAATATAAGCAATATTGGATCATGTATTTAGTCTGCATGTCATTTCAATTTCAGATTACAAATACGTAATAAACTTAGTTGAAAAAACAAATTTCATTGACTCTGAATAAGTATTTATCCAGAAACATCAACCACGACAAAGGTAATTTATTTACTGTACCATTACTTTTCGTCATGAAAAGTAATCAGTATTAAGTTAAGTAATACTGTAATTCTATTTTCTGACTGCTGTAGTGTTTTGAAATTCTAACAAAGAACATCTTACCTCACGAATTCCATGTGTAACTTGAGCTCGCTGTAAGCCTAATGACTGTCCAGACAAAGGTGCTACCATTCCTGACATAGGTCCACTTACTGGTGCAACTGCTTTCTGAAATTAGATAATTATATATATTAATCAGAATATAAAAATCGTATAAAACAAACATTAAAATACGGTAGAATCTCACTAATTTGAAATCCAAAGGAAAGCAATTTTTGTTCGAATTAAAGGAAATTTGAATTATCGAGACTTTTAATTATAGAGGTTAGTGTACATAAAATTCGAATTAAGGAGGTAAAACTTTATTTTAAAAGTCCAATAAAAACAAACTGTAAAGTAACTAAACACGCTGTAACAAATCAACAAAAACACTGGCAATAGTCTTGGCCCTGGTGAAACCGTGTGTACGCCATACTGTTACGTTAACGAATGAGCGAATTTGGCAGTCGTTCTCCGTTGGCCGCACTAGTTCGTTTTTCAACAGGCTTGTTGTTTGTATTAACGTTGAATTTCAGAGGCTAATGGGGGATGAAATTCGAATTTTAGAGGTTGACTTCGAATTATAGCCTTGAAATTTGAATTGTAGAGGCAAGTATAAACGAAATTCGAATTTTAGAGGTTATATGATATTAAAAATACTTTGAATTAGCGCAATATTTATTTTAGAATATTAGAGGTTTTCTAAGGGAAAGTGACAAAAGTTCCAAATAGGTTTTTGAATTATCAAGGTTTGAATTAACAAGGTTCTACTGAAAAATATTTAAGGTATCTTAATCAATAATCAGCATTTATTGCGCAATATATTTACTATAATTTTTACAGAAGCATTTGGTTTATTAATAACTACTTCCCAAATACACATTAATTATAAACAAACTAGTTAAAAATTTCCAGTATCACTCTTCTCTCTCATTCTCTCATGTCTCTAAATCTAATAACTTATCAGGACTGGTTCTGATGGATAAAATGTTTAGTACGATGCAATGCCCGTTTTGCCATGTGCTGCACAGGTATTGGTGACTATTATTATTACCATTATTATTATTAGAGGGTTGCATGACCTGCCACCAGGGCCCACTGCACCTAAACCATGAGGTCCTCTGTGCCCCATGTCCAGGCAGCAGTTCACATCAAACCCGCCCTTTTTGCGAAACGAAGGAGTCCATGGGGGCCTTCTTCTCGTATGTAACTGGTGTCAGGGTATCCTTGTCCCAGATATTTCTGCCTCATTGATGCGAGGGCATCACATTTGCATAAAACATGGAAAGAAGTTTCCTCCTTCTCTACACACCTTCGACATATTGGGTTGTTCTCCAGCCCCATCAGGTGGAGGTGCCTCTTCAGAAAATTGTGTCCCGACAGTAGACCGATCAACAACCTCACTTCCGGCCTGCCAAGATCCAGCAGTGTTCTGCTTAGGTGTATATCCAGGCCATCAATGAAGTCGTGTGCCTGTCCTGACCTCTTACCGTCTCTCTCCATCTGAGCAAGTGTTCTGATTGAACATTTTTTTTTACACTTTCTATCCCATAGCCTCTTGATATTCCTATCATTGGTTCTGGGCCCATCGGTGGAGTTTCTGCTCCTCTTTTAGCCAGTTTGTCTCCTATTTCATTTCCTTCTACTCCTTCATGTCCAGGGACCCAAACAAGTCTTACTTGCCTACTGCTTGACAACTTATCCAGCAGTAACTAGCATTCCCAGACCAGTTTTGACATTGATCTTGAAGCTATAATGGCCTTTATGGCCGCCTGACTATCAGAACATATCGCAACATCTGTACTCATGCTTTCTGAGTCCAGTATTCGTTTAACGCATGCAAGTAGTATTGCGTATACTTCTATTTGGAAGACCGTAGAGTAGAGCCCCAGCGACGCTTAGTATCTTTTCTGGGTGTACAGTCCTTTGTGCATGTACATTCCAGCTCCTGTACCTTCGTCTGTTTTTGACCCGTCCGTGAACCAGATTTGTCCATTTCAAAGATCTACTTGTTTCTGTAGCCACTCTTCCCGAGCCGGGAAAGTAGCCTCTAATTTGCTATTGAAATTGTACTTAGGAGTCATGTAGTCCGTACCGGCTTGCAGCATCGGATCCCACTCCAGTATTTTGTTCAGACACTCACCGTATCCATTTCTTGCAAGAGATATTGACCAACTCCCTCCTGTGTTCAATCTCATTGAGCCTTACTAGCCTCCCCCTGGACCACGAGGTCCAGAGGTGGGAGGTACAACAAGATCTTCATGGCCGCTGTGGGGGTAGTTCTCATGGCCCCAGTGATTCAAAGGCAGGCCATCCGTTGTACTTTATTAAATTCTCTTTTTGCCCATTCCTTCCTGATAGGTGACTAACAAATGCATTCACAGTAAAAGTAAATTCTGTGGTGGACAATGAAACTACTAACATAATTAAGGTTGTGTTAAATATTGGGCCACCATTGGTATCTTGTAAACTATAAATCTGACAGCAAACTTTAAATGGGGAACCTTTCCTTGGTTTTTTTTAGAAATTAAATAGTATTTAGTTAAAATATTTGTGAATGGGCGCCTTTTTTTAATATGGCGGTCAACTTTCAAATAGGTCATTCCATATGAAATCACCAGAGGCCAAAACTGGTGATGTCTCAGATTTACAATATTTTTTTTAATATTATTTGTACCAACTAAATAGGCCTTCATTACAAATTTATTTTTTCCATATTTTTTACTTGAGTAGTTTTTTTAATATAGATTTTTGAAAATTGCGGAAATAGAGGAATTTGACAAAGTTTTGAATCACAAAAATGCTTGTAAATTCACAACCGATGGTGCTATAGTTTGTCTATAAACAGAAGTGAGCTCTAAGTCATAAAATCGACCCTAGCTCCCCAAGCGCAGACACAATCACACTGCCTACCTGGCGCTAATCTTTCTTCTATGAATCACCAACTACAAAATCACATTTTTCTAACTGTTAACTTTACTTAATTTTTACTCTAATTACTGACTTCAGTTGTACAGCCAATGGATCAAGGCATATAAAAAATTTTAAGCATTTTTACTGGTGACTTATTGTACAAACGCTATTGACAGAGTCATTGGAAAACAAAAATTTAAAGATCGATATATTTCAAGCAGCAAGAATGTGTCACAATGCATGGTCACAAATTACTAAAACAGCAATAGCAAATTGTTTAAAAAAAAGTTGTATTCGTTACGAAATCTGACCAGCATCCAAGTGAACTTTTTAGAAGAAGTGAAAAACAAAAATGTGCCGAATTGTCGAATTTAGAAGAAGTTGAAGATTCCCCAATTCCTACAACGTCTGAGACTCTTCAGTCCATGAATTTCGGCGGTACATTGAAGGACAAACCAGTGAAAGTGAAGCTGTCGTCATTCTCTTAACGTACTTTAAGATTTTTCAAACGTAAAAACAAATAATTCTACAAGGCAATCGGACATTTCACAATACTTTGTTAAAGTACAGTATATATGTTTTATTACATTGTACATGATAAAAAAGCATCATTTACTTTTGATTGGTGAAAATAAACATTATATAGTAAACATATTCAACATAGTTTTTATTTCAATCATTTTGAGGACCTAAAAATAGAAAAACAATTTTACTTTGGTAATTCAAATTTTTTGATAATTTTTACAATGGTCCCTTCAGCTTCGAATTATCCAAGTTCTACTGTATTATACAAGTACAGCTAACTTAAAAACTAACTTAACCATTTATAGGTCAGTGGTCAATTAACTAACCACATCAAAAGTGCTCTGAGTGGGCAATACATAAATCAGTGATTTTTCCTTAACGGACGGTGGTCAATAAACTAACCACTTAACAAAAAGTTCAAAATAGCTTGCACGGTTGAGCGATACTTAACTTTATTGAGTCTGATGTCACTTTGGACCAATAAGAAGCCTGGGAATTTTTATTTCCGTTGTAACGTGCACGATGTTGCTCCAGGCTCCAAACAAAGGAAAAGGTGGTCAGTTAAGTGATCGTTGCCCACAGGAAGACTTGTAGAGTCAGTTTTTCATTACAGTTGTCAAAAGTAGTTTATAATCTCAAGAAAGATAAGTTAACAGAATGTTTCAATATTTTTTACATAAACTAATAAGAGTTTTTGTATACCCGACAAACAGTTGGCTCCATGTATATACCGATGGATCGCTCGCGAGTAGCAGAGCTAAAGCGGGCGCTGGAGTTTATTCATCCCTTTTCTCACACTACATCTCAGTGGGAGAAAACAAAAGCAGTTTTGATGGGGAGACCAAGGCAATAGCATTTGCCTTACAGCAACTCCTGTATAGACCTAACGCCTACCAGAATGTTGTGTTCATGGTTGACTCAAGAGCAGCAATACAAGCAGTATCTTCCAACAAAAGAGCAAATAGTGAAACTGTAAATGACGCTCAGAAGATGATCAAGTGTCTGCAAGGATTGGGGAAACGTATATGCCTCCAATGGGTTCCTTCTCATGTTGGAGTGTTGGGGAACGAGATGGCGGATGAACTGGCAAAGAAAGGAACAGGCTCCAACATGGGAAGGCGACTCTGAACACTCTGACGGCCAAAAATATGATTAAGAAGGAAACAACCAGCGAGTTCTACCAGAGGACGAAAATCATCTCGGAGGGAAAAATTTGGCAAGATATAGAGAAGACCTGGGAGAAGAATAGGTGTAAACCAAGAAGAGAGGCAGTGGCAGTATTCCGCCTAAATACGGGACATGACTGCTTGGCAGCTCATTTGCACAGAATGAAGATTCTGCCCTCTGATGAATGTACCCTGTGCCACGACACGAACTCTATAATGAATAAGGACCATCTGATGGTATGCTGTAAGCTTGACGCAGATCAAAGAAGATCAAAGAATGTACACAAGCTATATTGGGACGCCAGAAGACTGATGGAATAAAATCCGAGAAGTCGCCATAAGAAACAAACAAACAAACAATAAGAATTTGTGATTAGATTTAGTGTAAAGAAGTAATATACTGGTTTTATTTATTACAAGAAAAATATTTTTGTAATTTACCATTACTTAACCTTAAAATTAGCGTGTTTTGAAATTTAAAAAAAATATATATAAATAAAATTTTTTGAGGGATGCCATATATTGAAGTATCGTTAGTAACTATTACTAATTAATTCTAAATAGGTTAGGAGGTCTAAAATCTTTCAGAAAAGATGTTATTGACGATCTCTTATTGTTTCACACCTTTCCCTGAAAAAAATATTTGTATTCCTGTCCTTACTGGCTAGTTTTCTTTCAAATGTTCCTAAATTTTTTTTACATTTCGCTTCTTTTTACTTATAAACAGCATTTATATTCTACTTTACAATATTATAGAGTTTATTTTTTTTTTTAACTGTCTCTTACCATTGTTGAAATTATAACCAGG
>JAGFPH010014506.1:0-23444 GCA_018207615.1 Philaenus spumarius | reverse complement strand
TCGATATTTCTGACTACTGGTAGCTGCGCTGCGAGTGCGCGTTGACACCGCTCCGTATAACTTTGTTTGGCGTTGATAGCGCCGCGTCAATCTGCGTTGGTAACGTTTAACGCCCGGCTAGCTTAGATTCGCCAGCATTGATAGCGCTCGTATAACATGGATAATTAAGCAGCGCGATGGGGTGCTGGCTAGACCGTCACTCAAGGTCAGTGCGGATTGATCTTGAGGAAAGGATGGTAATATTTACTATTGTCTGACTCTCAAGCCCGTTACCATTTACTTTTAAAATATATACAATGTTTCAGAGTTTGTGATAAGTTAAAGAACATTCATCCGTTTCGAATTTATTGACTATATATATAAATTCAATATATATAGCGGATACAGAATATACATATATATATACTAGCTGACCCTTACGGCGTTGCCCGTGGTGGTTGGTATTTTCAGTCTTTTTAACGTAATTGTATTCTTTTTAAGTGTTCAGTCAGTGTTTGGCTTATATATATAGATCTTAAATAATAAAAGCACTATTGTCATAATAATAAAAGATCTGAAATTATGATTTTAGTAACTTTGATCCCCCCAAACCCCTCATAAAATTTCGAAATTTATCATACCCTTTCTAAGAGAGCGCCCATGGCCCTAGAGAAAGCGACGTACCAAATTTCATTCCAATCTGTTCGGTAATTTTGGAGAAATCGTGATTTAGTAATTTTAACCCCCCAAACCGCCTCTAAAATTTCGAACTTTTTGAAACCCTTTCTTAACGAGCACCTAGTGCCCTACAGGAAGCTACATACCAAATTTCATTCCAATATGTTCGGTAATTTTGGAAAAATCGTGATTTAGTCATATTTACCCCCCAAACCCCCCTAAAATTTCCAATTTTTTAAAACCCTTTTTTAGTGAACACTTATGGCCCTAGAGGAACCTACATACCAAATTTCATTCCAATCTGTTTGGTAGTTTTGAAGAAATCGTTTTTTAATAACTTTGATCCGCCCAAACCCCCCTAAAATTTCGAATTTTTTTAAACCCTTTCTTAATGGACACCTATGGTCCTAGAGGAAGCTACATACCAAATTTCATTTCAATCCGTTCGGTAGTTTTTGAGAAATCGTGATGAGTGTGTCAGTGATTGAGTGAGTGAGTGGTATTTCGCTTTTATATATATATATATATTCTGACCCCCCCCCAGACAAATTCTCGGTGCGCTACTGCCCTCGTACAATAAATTCATAAATAAAGCTAAATACTGCTTCCACAATGAACCGTTAAAATAATATACTGTTCAATTACTCCCCGAAACAAAACACTTTTACTGCGAAAGCAATTTCTTTATAACTCTTCACGCGACCTTTTATTCTTGCAATAAAAACGAAGAGAACTAATTATATTTGCTTTCATTGAAAATTCACTAAACTCAGTCGAAATATTTAATTATTTCCCTGGCCTTCGGCGAATCGGAATGACGGCGCCCGATTGCAAAGAAGGTAAATTTAACTGTTAAAAAAAAACTGTTCTCCTTCAATATACTTAATTAAAATTTAAATTCAATTGTAACAGAATGATTTATTGAGTACACTGTAACTCTTTTAAATACACTCTCCTTTTCTTGTGCAATGATGTGTTAGAATAAAAGTCTTAAGAGTCTTCTTCATTTACGAAAACATACATTTCCTCCTTCTAACGTGTTTCGAACGCATTTTTTAACTTTAAAAGATGAAAAAACCTCTTTGTTTTAAAAAAATGCTATCTGCATTTGTCTTATATTTTATAACTGAATAAAATCGTTAGCAACTGCTTTTAATAAAAGGTTAAATTAAGTAAAAATTTATTATTTGGGGATTTTAAACAATAATTTCTATATTTTAAGGTAAGATGAAACAATTTTAAAGCCTTAATAATATAAAATTATTTCCCTAATTATTGATTTTTAAATAGAATTGGAAACACGAGATTTCGAATGTATGTTTCAATATTGGGATTTAAGTGTTTTGTAGCGCTACTAGCCAACCTACAAAAGTGATATCTTGTAGGCCTACTGAGTACCCACTCTAGCACAGATCCTTGGACGGTACTTAGAGTAAGGGAACTGAAAGGGGTGATTCGCATACGCTGAGACCTACGTTTTCAGTTCAGTATTCTCTCAGAGCCATTACAAGATCACTGACTGTACTCGGACCAGTTTTATTAAAATCACACTGTACACTCAGAGTTACGGCTCGCTAGGTGTGAAGAAGATGCTCGGCAGGAGTGAAATAATATTTCTGAATTGACTACAGCCCTCCACGTGGAAGAGCTCCACACTAATAGGTTTGGGCTTCATTCTTCCGCTTGCAAATATAGGGCAGTTTCATGAAGACAAGTCACCCAAAAGTTAATATTAAAAAAGATATATTAAAAAAAACTATACATTTTATTAAACATAGCACTCTAACGCATATTTAAAGCACAAGAATATATATATATATATATATATATATGTTTAGTGTTCCTCCTCGACGAAAATAATGTGATAACCGCCAGAGTGCACAGTAAACACTCGAGTAGGGACAGAAATTCGGCGCGGACACACTTCAACAGTAAAGCATTGTTCGCAATGATATTCCAAAATTGTTGAAGTGATAACTTCTATTGGCCCGTTGGGCGCTAATGCTTGACTATGTTTCTGAAATCGCGAGTCACGAACCTTTTGCGTAGACACGACTCAGAGCGTAGAGAGGGAATTGACGATACGTATTCGCTTGACTATGTTTCTGAAATCTCGCGTCACGAACTTTTAGCGTAGACACGAGTCAGAGCGTAGAGAGGGAATTGGCGATACGTATTTGCTGGACTATGTTTCTGAAATCTCGCGTCACGAACTTTTTACGTAGACACAAGACAGAGCATGGAGAGGAAATAGACAATTTCTTAGTGTATAATAATACGTTATTATAATATTATAATTATAATTATAATACTATTACATTATATTAATATTATAATTATGCAATTTCAAAATATTATATAATATTATTTGACAATATATTGACTTGTGTAATTTGTTGACCCTTATTCTCCTCTAAAATTAATACTGATAAAAATATAAATCATAGAAGTTATCACTTCCAACGTGTGGTCTTAAGCACTCCCAATGTTTTTTTTTAAATCACTTTTACTTGAAATGTACTTAAAATTTTATTGTGGTGATCGTTTTATATTTTTACTATTGAAAAAAAAAACTTAGATTTTTACTAAGTCAAAGATTAAATTTAGTTAAAAATGTATTTAAAAAACTAAAATCATAACCACATTCGGACTGTCCCAATCTTTAAAATGAGATATCCAGAATAATTGTCGGATCACTATTACTCGCTTAGCATTGCTCTTATGTGCGTTGGAATCCAAAATGGCCATGAGGTCTGCCGAGCTTTAATTTAATATCAAAACAAATAATAAATTGTTTTCATTGTTTCACTAAATAGTTTCAGTTTCGCATTTCGTATGTTACGATAAACCAACATGTTCTCGACAACAATTTGATTTATTTTATCCTCGCTGTTTACAACTATATCTGGAATGCAACAATCGAAATATCAGAAGCTATCAATGTTAAATGAGGTGAGTAGAGTGAGGTAGGTTAATTTATTACACTTCAAAAATATCAATCAGTGCTGCCAACCGAGGGGATTTAATCCGGCCATTATCATGTGAGAGAAATGTTTCACCAATTGAGTATAAACCAACACACATTGTTCTACGCATTAGCGCTCCATTAAGCGTATGTCTGAAACTTCTATTTGGCAAAATCTGATGGAATACAATAAACAAAGACGTGTAGGGGATGAAATGAGTTTAAGGTTTGTTAAACGTTTTTGTTTTGTTTTAGTGTTAAAAATATTCAGTTTTTTTTTCTAACTTCATTGTGGAAAGGCCGTAGGTTTGAAACCCGCCACTGTGTGGATTCCCACTTTTAATAACTGGTACAAAATTTAAATTCATCTGAAAAAAAAAACATTTTTGGCGTGAACAATATTTCCATATTTTTCTACGATCGTAAACTTTGTACAAAATACTACTTCTTTCCGATCAAATTAAAAATTTTGCGAATTATAAATCGGCATAAGTTATGGTGATTCTGAAGAGATAAATACGGGGTGTACAAAAAGTCCCGCACTGGTTTAATATTTCGTATACAAAGTAATTTGAAGGTAGATATTATTGAGGAACATACTCTATGTAAAAATACTATTTTATTAAGATTTCAAAAAAATTACCCGCCATCTTGGATCCGCAATTTTGAATGTAACTTTGTTTTTTTTAAATGGAAATGTGGTCATGCGATACATGATTTCGATGGAGAATTTTACGAGAAACCCAACGGTGAAATTTGCACATCCATACCTTTAACCGAATAAAAATGGCGGCCAAAATATAACGAAATTGCTTTTTCCGATTTTGCCCCATTTTGCTGTATTTCTTTTTTTAATACTAATTATTATTCTTTTTGATTTAGAATTAAATAAGCTCTCAAACGATATTCCACACAACGATATTTGGGAGTATTTAAAATATTTGAGTTACAGCCGTTTTGAATTTTCGAAATTGATTTCGAGTGGTTCAACAAAATATCGTTGTGTGGCATATCGTTTGAAAGCTTATTTAATTCAAAATCCAAAAAGAATAATAATTAGTATTTTTTTTTAAATACAGTAAAATGGGGCAAAATCGGAAAACACGATTTTGTTGTTTCTTGGCCGCCTTTTTAATCGGTTAAAGATATGGATGTGCAAATTTCTCTATTGGTTTTCTCGTGAAATTCTACATGGAAATGATGTATCACATGACCACCTTCCCATTTAAGAAAACAAAGTTACATTCAAAATGGCGGATCCAAGATGGCGGATAAATATTTTGAAATCTTAATAAAATAGTATTTTTACATAGAGTAGGTTCCTCAATCACATCTACCTTCAAATTTTCTTTATATACGAAATATTTAACCAGTGCGGGACTTTTTGTACACCCTGTATATTAAATAGAAAACCAAGTAATTTAAAAAAATAATTTTTCAAAGTATGAAGACGACGAGTGGTCTCTGACGAAAACTTCCATAAAAATCGACACTATTTATTTCTTCACATAAATGCATATTGTAGCCCAGCCGCAATACTGACATGGAACTTGCTGATGTTTCAGTGTTGCCAATACTATTATTGAAGGAATAGAAAATATGTTGGTTTTTCTTTTGTCAAACGGCAAGGATATTAACAGCGTATCCCAACCTAAAACTTGTGTTCTCCTAAACTTACAATTGTTGTAGTTTTATTTATTAAAACTCTCAGTAAGTATTGATTTTGAGTGAAATAAAAATACTGTTACACTTAGGCCCTATTGGACGTTTTTCTTAAAAAAATACCAAATAGGGTAATAACATTTTTACATTATTATAAAAATATAGTTATTTTTGTGATGTTGCTCTTGATAAGGTGCAGGATGGTAGGATGTACAGGTATTACTTTTGTTGTGTGTACAAACTATCTTGCAAATCTGTTTTCCCTATACAAAATTGTTTCAAGAAATTTTATGAGCAATTATGTTTATTTAATTCATAATCCAAACTAAATTATGTATGTTTATCCTTATACATGTTATTATACCAATGCTTATTTATTTTTATAGGTAAAAACTTTTAATTAAATTACAAGTGAAAAAACATGGACCTAAACCGGGGTTCGAATCCATGACCTTTACCATTCCGTGGTAACGCTCTGCCAACTGAGCCACACTGATCACATTTGATATTGTCGATGTTATTTCACTTGTACGAGGTATGCAATCTATTGGTTCAAGGAAAATGTAGTAAACCCTACATGTAAGATAACATTAACCAATATCTGGTGTGATCAGTGAAGCTCAGATGGTAGAGCGTTACCACGGGGTGTTAAAGGTCCTGGGTTCGAATCCCGGTCTTGGTCCATGTTTTTTCACTTGTAATTTAGTTACATTAACCTGTTTGTTTATAAGCAGGCAAGTTATAACAACTTTAAAAATAATAGTAAAAACCTGTTTACTGAGTTTACTAAACTATGTTGTTTTCTTTGGGTACAAAATAGTAAGTGAACATTTTACCATTAATGCATTATGTTGCTTATAAGCAACATGCGAAAAATGTGATTTATGAAAAAATGTATAAAATCATATTTGATTTACTATTTTTCTCTTCAATAAAAAACACAAATGCACATTTATTAAAATGTTCAAGTAAAAGGACAAAATCATTAATTAAAGAACGTTCAATTGGAGGCTGGTTTAAAGGTTGCTGGTTAACGTGGAGGCTGGTTTAAAGGTTGCTGGTTAACGTGGAGGCTGGTTTAAAGGTTGCTGGTTAACGTGAAGGCTGGTTTAAAGGTTGCTGGTTAACGTGGAGGCTGGTTTAAAGGTGGCTGGTTAACGTCGAGGCTGGTTTAAAGGTGGCTGGTTAACGTGGAGGCTGGTTTAAAGGTGGCTGGTTAACGTCGAGGCTGGTTTAAAGTTGGCTGATTAACGTGTTGGCCGGTTTAAAGTTGGCTGGTTAAAGTGGAGGCAGGTTTAAAGGTGGTCAATCAAGAGGAGGTCCACTGTATTTATAAAAAGAAAATAATAACAACTTAGTATGGAAAATGTTTAATATTTGAAGAAGAAAATGTTCGACCGCTGGTTTAAGAGCCCTTCCTGGACTATCTACAGATTTATATAAAAGTTAATACAGACTGCTCCGAAAAATAAAAAAGTGTTTCTTTTTGGCAATATAAAGTCAATACGCTTTCTAAATTTCTACTTAAGATGTTAAACGCGGATTCATTTTGAGATGTTTCTGCTACTTCAATCGAGAGAGAAAAAAGTAAATTATTGCAGAGAAAATTACAGGAATTCGTGTTTTATTATATTCTGTAGTAGGCTATGGGTGTTGGACAAAGGGTTTGAACAGTGTTTTATGAAAGGCGGAGAGAGGATTAAGTATTTGCAATTGTGAAGAGGTTAGTAGTGGAAAAAGTCAATACAATGAGGTGCGAATGAGTGAAGAGGGTGTGAGGATTGGTTCTAGATTTATTTTAGTTTCCTACTTAAAGTATTATGTTTTGTTTTATTTAACTAATTATAATCAAACAAATTTCATACTTAAAAATAAAGTAAATAATAAAAATGTAATTACTTTTACATACAAACTGCAAACACTTTTTTTAAATATAATTGTTGTTATTAAGCTAAGTCCATGTTGTAAGTACTAAACTCATTATTGGAAGGAAAACAGTTGACTGAATCATTTAGTCTAAAACGATTCCATCTTCCTGGTAACACTGATTGATTAGCGATACTGCATCGTAGTATATCAGTTGTAGGGTGCAAGTTTTGATACAACATAAAGCCTGGATTAGAGAAGGGATTAATACCGACAAACCTTGCTCGATCCTCCATCAAACAAAAGTAGACATTACAAAAGAGAATTTATAAAAACCAATTTGTAATGTTATAGCTCTAACCGTTTTATTGAAATGTGAAATCTATCGCTGTAATTTAATATATATTATGGTCCACTATGTATAGAATAAATATATAAAATGTATCACTTTCTTACCATTTCTAATAATGCTAGGAACTGTATATCTAATTTTCATTCGAGTTCAATTATTGAATTGCAGCTCTTATGAGTGGAGTGTGGGTAGGTGTGCGCAGTCACCAAACTGTCTGAACTGACTGTATGAACTGTGGTGACGTTAGATATGCGTAGTCAGAAAATGTCTTGTCTGACTGTAGAGATTGCTGTGCGGGTAAGTATGAGCAGTCAACAAATGTATTTACTGTAAATACTACGGTCAGTATAAGTGTGCGTATTCAGCAAAATGTCTACACTGACTGTATGAACTGCTCTGTTGATGAGTGTGCGCAGTCAGCAAAATATCTGCGCTGTTTGTAGGGACTGCTTTGATTGTACGTGTGAGTAGTCATCAAAATGGTTACACTAACTTTGGAGAATGATGTGTGAAGAAGTGTGCGCAATCAGAAAAATGATTGCAGTGGCTGTTTGGAATTCTATGCGTGTACTTATGCGCAGTTACACAATGTTTACACTGACCATAGTTACTGCTGTGGGAGAAAGAGTGCGTAGTCAGCAAAATGTCTTAAATGACTGTAGAAACTGCTTTTTTGGTGAGTGTGCGCATTCAACAAAATATCTGCACTGATTGTATGAACTGCTGTGTGGGTATGTGTGCGCAGTCAGCAAAATGTCTTAAATGACTGTAGAAACTGCTTTTTTAGTGAGTGTGCGCATTCAACAAAATGTGTGCACTGACTGAAAGGTCTAAAGTGAAGATAAGTGAGCGCAGTCAGCAAATGTCTGAACTAACTGTGGGTATTGCTGTGTGAATAAATGTGCGCAATAAGTAAAATGTCTTAACTGACTGTAAGGATGACGTGAAGGGTATGTACGCACCGTCACAAAATGCCTATAATATAGTCGAATTAAAATCAGAAACATATTGGGGAAGGTTCGGCCGTTACGGTGGGGGGTTTTAGGCTCTGCGCTCGGCCAATGGCAATCGGGCAGTTGCCATGACAACCCTGACAGCGGTGCTAAATTTATCTGGCTGCCTTTCTCACTCTCAGTAGTGCCGTGTCTATTGTGCACGACTTGGCAACACCGCTGCCGAAAATATCTGATCGTTCTCGAAGAGCCTCCCACTTCAGTAGTAAAATACGTTTCTGGTTTTAATTCGACTATAACTGTAGGAACTGCTTTGGGGGTGAGTGTGAACAGTCGCGAAAATTTCTACACTGACTGTAAGAACTGTTGTGTGGGTGAGGGTGCGCAGTCAGCAAAATGTCTGCACTGAATATAGATACTGCTGTACTGATAAGTATGCGCAAAACTTAAATTGTAGTGTTAAATTTCTGATGTTGGCGTAAACACCTCTAGACATGGCACATGCCTCTCTATGACTAGTTAATTCTGTCTTTGATGTAAAACTTTATTGTTTTAACTTTCAAAATGTATGTTTTTGCTTTATTTTCAGGTAAGTAATTAACTGCCTAGTCTTCTCTCTCCTTAAGGTAAGGTTAATTCTACAATATAAATCTTAATTACATTAATGTATCAAATAGTTATTTTATGATTACACGCTTTTACATTAAAAACTTAGTACAGTATTTTAATATTATTTATTAGGGGATTTACATAAAAAAGACGTTCTATTGCAGTGACTCTTATGGCGAGACCCAAGGTCGGGAGTTGCAAATGAGCACCGATCATAGTCCACAGAACACGTTTTCGGGTGTCATTAACAACGATATATATTCTATTCTATAACTGTCACATTTTACTTCCGATTTGGTACACACGTTGGTTTCCTATGTCGCTCGGACGAGTGCGTTAGCAAACAAATACAACAAACGGAAACAAGTATATTTTCCGAAAGTTAATTTTTTCTGAGATTATTTGTACTTGATTGAAATTCGTTTGGGGTTTTATGTGAAAAATATATTTCTGAAATTATTCTGCACATTTTGGTTTATTTACACGTCCTCGTATCCTGTCTGATTCCACAAAATCGACTGAAACGTAAAAACCCCTGTTATTATTTACCTCGGAAAGCGAGATTTTCCGCTGCGAGCGGAACGAAGCACCGCGTGAGCCGCTCAACACATTCGAAGTTTAAATAACCTTTAAAAAAGTCATTTCAATCAATTTGGATAATATGTGATGAAAAAGTCTGCTTTATTGTGGAAGGAGATGGAGGATGAAGTGAAAACAAAATTCTACTAATGTATTTCGTACACGCAAACAGCTGTTCAGGGCCCTCTTGATAAGATTGATTTTCCAAATAGTGGGTTGAAATTTTAAAACAAAAATAAACGGTATCAGTTAACTGACACAAACTTTCTCCCAACTTACTGTAATCAAAATAATATTGTTTTTAATCATTTTATTTTGTACTACTTTTTAGAACAAAACAAAAAAATAATATTATACCTACGTCAATCGTATTAAAAAATTATTGTCCCAGGCGGAATTCGATCGCGCGACCTTTGAATTACTGGCCGTGATCGATACCGTGGTGCTACCCCGTACGGCCGCTGCCGCGATGCTAGATTGACAACACAAACTTGTTTTTTTTTAAACATTTCCCCATAATTATAAAACGCCGAAGTTTTGATAAAAGCAGGTGGTGTCATTTTGTTTGGCATCTTAAGCACTATAAATACTGAAAATTTGATCAAAATCGTTAGCCGTTTTTCAGAAATTTGCATTTTTGTCGTTTTTATGGGTTTTTAGGGGTAAATTACCCTTAAAAATTAAAAATTCAAAAAAAAAATGAAAAAAACTCCTGGAGATATTAGGGTTTAGTACCTACATACCAAATTTCATGAAAATCGAACCAATAGTGTCCTCTCTGGTCGTGTATACATACAGACAGACTGACAGACAGACACCACTCTAAAAACACTTTTTTGGGTTCAGGGAGCACCTAAACAAAAAATTCCACTAAAAATATTTTTGGGTTCAGGGAGCACCAACACAGATAATTGCACTAAACAATTTTTTGGAGTTCTGGGAGCACCAAAACAGATAATTCAACTGAAAATTCAAATTCGAACATTTTTACGAAAACAATACTTTCTCCATATACTAAGTATAGGGTGGAAAAAGTAAAACTCAATTTTTAAACTTGCTGATTACAGATTATCGGTTTAGCTGCGTGAACGAATTATTTTTATTGTTGTCTTTTTGTGATAGTTTTATGAGAACGCTGCACTATTTTTCATTTCTAATACAAGTTGGTAGTCTCAAAAATTAAATACTACATCAGTGTCATTTTTTAATTATTATTAAATACTAAGGGAGACACCTGCGTGCTCCTCACGCCAACCCCGTTGGGCCCTTCCATATACACATATGTTATGCATTCATTACAATAAAAGTAGGGCTTTAATAATAATCTGTAAGCTAAGATGGTAAATAATGGTAAATGTCCAAATCAAATTATTTCTTATATTTGACTCCATCAGTTATATATAATAAGGGTAAAAAAATCCAGCAACGCTCAGGTCTACACTTAAACAAAACACTACCTAAAAGTTATAAATAGAAATAATTGTTGGAAATTTTTTAAATCAGCTGTTAATGGAAACATATTTTATCAAACAGCTGATCGCCGCACCAACACTAAACATATGTAATAATTATTTAATATGGGGTATATTAAATATTTCCATACAATATTTAGTATAGTTTGTGTTGTTTTTAAGTCCAACAGATGGCTCTAACTTAAACGTTAGAAATGCAAGTAATTGTTTTAAAGTTTGAAATCGGGTGTTAATAGAAATATTATAGCAAACAGTTGATTACTGTTATTATTATATTCAATAAACATATTTGATGGGGCTCGCTTTTTTGTTACATATTCAGTTTATTTTTTGTTGTTTTTATGTCTAATAGATGCTGCTGTTTTTCAAAAAAAGTCTATAAAAACACGCTTGTATTCAAATGAAAGTTTGTGTCCAAATTTCTAAGCAATCTGCGAAGAACTTCCGGAGATTATCGATTTTGAACAAACGCATATTTACATTTTTTTATAGGGGTTGGCGTGCGCAGCACGCAGGGTTTCACCTAGTTTAGTTATAATTGCATCATAAGGTTGGTAAATGCAGGAACAGCTATATATATTATATTGCACTATTTAAAACATTGTAAAGTGTTGTTACGAAACTTGCTATACGTGTCAATGTCTCAAAAGTTGCTGTCAAAAAAACCTTCAATGCATTTATGTGTCAAGTCCCAACATCAAAATTCTTGCTTTTACCAGCTGTAAATTTAATAATTTTCAATACCTAAACTGGAAACTTAAAGTACTGCGTATTCTATTCGATGGCGAGTTTTACGACAGCAACTTTGTCCAAACGAAGTTGATACTGCAACCGTAGGATCAAAGGGTTTTGTACGAGCCATCAAAAGGATATGTGCGTGTCACCGGCTCAGTTTCCAAGATAATTCAAGACTCGATAACAAACATATTGGTTATGACGTATAGTTCCTTAAAAATATATACACGTTTCGGAACACTCTACCAATATTTTAAGGCATTGTTTGTTTATCAAAAGTAAATCTAAACATCATATTGAAATCGTCCGAAAGTCCTCAGTCACTCACACTGTACCTCCAGAGAACCTGTTATTAACAGCCTCCCATCATAAAAAGTAGCATATCTCGATAAATCTTTGGTAAATCTTCAAAAATGAGGTATCGTTAGATTAATTATAAAAACATCTAAAACTACTTATTCATGTAAAATTGTCATACAACTGTCCTTTTTAAAGTTATTCCTGTGCAAAGATTTTAAAAGGCCGCCATTTTGGTTTCGGATTTCTAAATATATAGTGTTTTCCCTCTAATTGTTATAAAACTGCATGCGAAAATTAAAAAATTATACGTTTAATAGTTTTTGAGCAAAAAAAAAAAATAATACGTAAAAAAGCAAAATGGCGCCTGTGTGAGTAACTGGAAACATTCTGAAAATTTCAATATGTTATTATTAAATAATAACATATTATTTAAGTTTGCTTTTGACAAACAATGAAACAATGAATTAAAATATTATTGGAGAATTCTGGAACACTAGGTATATTCACTCTGAGCCCGGTTATCTTCGAAAATATTCCTTTGTATTTATATTTTGTCGTAAAACACCTTAGCGGACTATACTGGATCGGATTGCATACTGAACATTGAAATAGATGTAAAATTTTTAGTAACTTTTTCCTAATTCAGCTTAGTTTAGTTGCAATCTACCATTTGGTTTTTCTAAAATTCACTAATTTAATTTTTTTTTAATTTGTTTTTAACTAAATTAGTTCTTCGACTTAACTCAAAATGAAAATTTGCGATTTTGTTTTTTATTCAAATAATGAAAATGTAAAAAATGTAAATAGCTCTCCACATTCAAAGTTTCACTACCTTTGAAATAAAAGTAATTTCAATAAATTTGTATAATTTACGACGAAAAAATCAGATTTATTGTGGTAGCATGTACGCGCCGAATTTGTGTTCCTACTCCAGCGTTTAGCCTGCACTCTGGTGGTTATCACATCAACTTGTTGTTCGCGGAGAAATATTATAAAAATAAAATATCCGTTAATTTTTAATGTGTGAGAGAAAGCTGTGTTTAATAACACATACTCGTATACATTGTCAAGCATGCGTTTACAGTCAGGGCTACGTCTGCAACCCTCTAGTTTCCGCCTCTACGAATCTGCCCTATATTAGCTAGCGGAAGAATGAAACCACACATCGCAATGCTAGCAATGCATACGTCTGCAATGGGAGAACTGCGGTCAACAAAGAGATATTCCTTCTCTCCTGGCGAGCCTTAAAACTCAGTATCTGGCCACCGGCCAGGCGTGTACGTCCTCAGAACACGACTAAGTGACTGTTGTGTTTTTGTTTACGATCTAGGCTAATCTTGGAGTAAAATTAATTTCTGATATGTGTACATTTTTATAAACTTTTATATTACCCTGAAGATCGTAGAACGACCGAAAAAGAAATATGTAAGACATATGGTAAGATATATCTATAGTTTGTGCAAATAGGGATGGTGGTTGGAAAAGGTTCCTACCTGCCACTAACCTCGCACACGCACGCTAACTCACGGGCTACCGACTCTCATTAGTTGCGGTGCATTCTACCTATTGTTAGCTGTTCTCAATACCCTAGTATTTTGTATATTGCATTTAATTTTTTTTTTTTTATACAACAAACCATTAAAATAAATATTAACAGGAGTTGTTTCTCGAGCAAACTTTGGTTTCTATTATAAATATTTGTTGCAATTTTATTTTTATTCCAGATGCTAATAACAATGGAAAATAAAAGTGCTTTTAAACAATTGTGAAACACAATTTAATACAACCTAAAGTAGGCCTAGATGGAATAATTGTGTAAAATATTTGTGTAAAAATAAACTAAACAGGAGAGTTTTGAACGAGAGAGGTTACCTGTATATTGATGTGATGAAAATTTCTTGTCCTCAAGTATAGCATTTTGAATGGTTTTTAGTGCAAGAATTTAATTTTGAGATACAACTTAGATTTGAGGAAAAGGTTTCGAACGTTTTATGGAATAAAACTGGTGTTGAAATCGCAAACTGTATTATTTCATTTGTGTATTTAATATGGTTCACCAAACAAGCTGTGATGTTGTGGTTAAATGCTACGTATTTATTTGTTTTAAATAATAAAATATTCGCGTGAAAGGAAGAAGCGGGTGAGCGTGCGACGCACGAAGGGCCCTCCAGTAAATGTTGGAGTAAACTTTTCATTACATTTCTAAAACTAAGTTATTTCTGCTGAGACTTGTTTCCGAGTAAAGTGACATTTCGAAGTTTCATGGAAGGCACTTACGTCTGAATTCACACAGAGCGAAATGAAATGCAAAGAGAATACAGAATTATTTGCACATGACGGAAGCAAGAGCGACTAATGAGTTGTCCTGATTTTTCAGCACTTGTCGTACAACACTGTCTGGTTTGAGTTATACAAAAATACATGTAATCTTTTTAAAGTATGTTATTACGCCGTTGCTAACATAATTTTGTTCTAAAGTGTTTCATAAAGAGGCAGGAAAGGCTTTAGGACTTGTTCGATAGAGATAATTCTAAATGTGAAATAGTGGTGTAACGCGTGATTGTATCAAATATTTGACCCACTAAAAATCTTCCAATCTCAAAAAGACAAAAACCATTGGGAAGGAAATGATTTAAACTTTAATTTTTATATTTTCAATTTATTTCTAAAACGTATATTTACGTACGTAATCATCGTTTTAGTTTTGAGTGTTCTAAAAGCAAATGTCACGCGAATGAAATACTCCGAAATGACCGTTAATTTCCAGTTTCTATGTCCCTCCCTACAGCCCGCCCAGTATTTTTTCTGAGTTATATATCTATATACTGATGGATGCATCACACTTTCCCCTTTCAAAACTGCCATCCAACCAAAAATCGCACAAATAGTTCTAAAGTTGTGGGGCGTTTTGTAGACCCTTGCAATCGGTCAGTTTTCCAACCAATAAACAGCATTACTAATTACGCGTGATATCTGTGTGATAGAAGTATATTTTTAGACATATTTTGATATGTATGTGTAGAGAATGTTTCAAACTAACATTTCTTGCGAACTAAATATGTTATGCTCGAAAGGTTTGTTGTCTATGAGCGTGGGAATGAGAGCGTTGCCCATGCAGATTCATATCCGACCGTTGTATACCAAGCTTGAGTGGGATGATTCTATATTTCTCCTCACTTTTGTAATCAAATATTTCTAAGTCAAACACTTTTATGAAAAGATAATTTACAAGTCTACATTTCAATTCTTTGATTTATTCTCTACACTTTGTTATAATAATATTTCATTTTTTTGCAAAGTATATATCCCTAAAGTACGTTTCAAACTTGGCATGGATTTGATAGCAGTCTTGTAATAGGAATATAAAAACTGGTGTTTTCAAAATAAAAGAAATTTGAAATACAAATTACAAAAATGTTTACTACTTTTTATGTAGACCTAAAGTTGAACTTTTACCTTTCGTAACTGAACATTTTTTGTTTTTGAGCTAATAACTTTGTACTATCATTTTTTTTACTAGCATATATAAATTCTTTGAACCTTTCTGTACAAAAAAAATATGGAACATTCTTTATTGGGGTTCATTTACTATTTTTGGCGAATTGTTGAATAAAATGCTTGCACACGCCAAAAAATACATCGCCGGTTCTAGGGTTAACCCTCCAATAGCTCCGGGAGGAATTCACACAGTACCCTAGTATTATAATTATATTGACAGTGAAACAGTCTTTACCGGTTCCCTCTGTCTTTAACCTTGCCTCTCCTACACTCTGATATTCAATTAGTTGTCTAAGACACTAGTATCATTACATTTGGTGTTACACCAAATAATAATAACCTCCGTACCTGCTTTACCACAAGAGCGTTGATGATGTCTACAATTATCGTCACCAGAGTGTGCTAATGACCTGCTTGTCACAGTTAATGACAGCTTCTCTGTCGACTAATTCGCATTCACTGATACACGTCGTTTGGATTCAGTTCGAATCTGCCAATAAAATGGACAAAGCACGTCCTCATTGGACGGCGTGTACGTGATGCGGTTTAATGTCAGCTGATTAATTTGTGGATGTAATGCTTACATTAGTGGTCTTATATAAGTCACATATATAGGGTTGTAAAAGTATATTACGTTATTTTGTTAGACTCGCTAAATATCTGAACATATAAATACAATTGAAATGTCTTTCTGTGATTTCAAAGTAAATAATTATGAATATAAAATATGTTATATGATTGGCTGTGGAAATATAAAATTACTATATACTAGCTAGCTCGATCCGGTTTTGCACGGATAGACAAATCAAAGTTAAATGTAGATTAACAAAAAATATATTATATCAATAAATTATTACACTATGTATTTCTTATGGTGATTTTTACTAACTTTGACCCCCCAAAACCTACCCTAAACTTTCGAATTTTTCGAAACCCTTTCTTAGTGAGCACCTAGGGTACTAGAGGACATACTAAATTTCATTCCAATCCGTTGGGTGGTTTTTTTTAGTAACTCTTACCCTCCAAACGCCCTAAAATTTCGAATTTTTTTAAACCCTTTCGTAGAGAGCACCTAGGGCCAAATAGGAAGCTACATACCAAATTTCATTCCAATCCGTTTGGTTGTTTTTTTTTTTAATTACTTTTAACCCCGTCCCCCAAACCTCCCCAAAATTTTTTTAAATTTTAATCCCTTTCTTAGCGAACACCTAGGGCCCTAGAGGAAGCTACATACCAAATTGCATTCCAATCCGTTCGGTGGTTTTGGAGAAATCTTGATTTAGTAACTTTGATCCCCAATCCCCCCTAAATTTTCGATTTTTTTTGAAAACATTTCTTAGTGAGGACCTATGGCCCTAGAGGAAGGTACATACCAAATTTCGTTCCAATCCGTTAAGTCGTTTTTGAGAAATCGTGATCAGTGAGTCAGTGGATTTGGCTTTTATATATATAGATTAATTTTAGCCTTCTATATAAACATTAATTCTTATTTGTAAACATGGTCACATTGTTGTTATTACTCATTCGATTTTCTTAATTAATCTACAATTACATGTGTACTTATAAGGTGGATATTTTATAATTCAGTAATTTATTTTTAAAGATTTGAGATCTGTGAGTAAACTGAAACACAGGTAAAATCTTTCGCCAGCTCTCTCTCTAACGAAGCATTTCCAGACCTATGAATATATGAACATTTTAATTATTTTTTGCTAATGGAATCAGCTCAGTAAGTGGTCGGAACATTATGCAAATAACTTATTAGTTTAGCTCATAATAACTTTAAAGTATTTTGTTTCAAAAGTAATTCTGAGTATTGTTGACAACTACCAAGACATACATTTTTCCTTTTTTTGGTCAATATCTCTGTTATCCTTTGAGATACAGACAAAATAAAAAAAAACCATTGTGTTTGCCATTAAAAAAGGAAACTTTTTGTCTGTTGTAACTTTTATGTTAAGTTAGCGGTTTTTGAGATATTTTACATTAAAAATTATAAACGGCTGCCATTTTGAAAATATTAAAAATAATGTTCTAATTTTTCGCACAGTGATAAAAGGTTACGCACAAAATAGGTATACAAAGTTTGAGCTCAATATCTTTTTTTCTTCCAAAAATATTAAGTATTTTGTAAAAAACACATACAGACAGACAGACGAAAAAAATAAGCACCTTAGACCCATGTTTATATTGTGAAATACGTTTGTCTGGATCCCAGGAACATAGGCCTATCCACAAAAAGGGTCCAGGGAGTTCAGGGACACCCTGTATATATAGATGATGGGCTTTGAGAATATAAAATTACTATATATATGCATCCTTTGTTACACTTCTACACTAGTATTATCGAGAGGTAAGTTTTTTTTTTTTTTTTGCTTGTTTGTATGTACTGTACTGGGTAATCTCTAGAACTACTGAACCGATTGAAAAAATAGTTTTTCTAATAAAAAGCTCCACTCTCCCTGAGTTAACAGGCTATAATTCATTTTGATAAACGCGTTTTTTATTTAAATATATGTAAATTTAATCGGAAAAAATCTTAGGTTAGGCATAGACTGATGAATTACCATAGAAACAAATTGAATAAAATAACAGATAAAACAGCTGTTTGCTCTAATATTTCCATTAACAGCTGATTTCACACTTTGAAGCAACTATTTGTATATCTAACTTTTATGTTAGGTTTTTATTAAACTGTAGACCTGAGCCTTGGCAGGTTCTTTCAACCTTTATTATAGCTGCTGTTGTAAAAAATATACGAAATACTAATACATATTATAAAGAGGTAAAATTTGTTTGTTTGTTTGTAGGGGGTAATCTCTGGAACTAGTGACCGATTGAAAAAATAAGTTTACTAATAAAAAGCTACACTATCCCTGAGTAACATAGGCTATAATTCGTTTTGATAAAAAACATTTTTTATTTCAATATTGGTAAATTTAGTCGGAAAAATTCTTAGGTTAGGCCTAGACTGATGAATTACCATTGCAACCAATTTAATAAAATAACAGATAAAGCAGCTATTTGCTATAATATTTCCAATAAAAACATTTTTTAAACTTTGAAGCAATTATTTGTATTTCTAACTTTTAGGTTAGGTTTTTATTAAAGTGTAGACCTGAGACTTAGCTGGTTCGTTCAACCTTTATTATAACTCACTGATTTAAATAAAAATCCGAACCACAAAACAAGGAACAAAAACAATAACTAAACAACTAAATTGTAAGTTACGTTAAATACGTTACCCTTACGTACATTTCGATGACATGTTCATCATCCTCAGAGGGTAACGTATTAAACATAACTTACAATTTAGTTGTTTAGTTATTGTTTTTGTTTCTTGTTTTGAGTTTCGGGGTTTTGATTTAAATCAGTGTGATTTTGTCGCCACAGTGCTCTTTTATTTGTTTAAACTTTATTATAACTGCTGTTATAAAAAATAGGAAATACTAATATTATAAAGAGGTAAAATTTGTTTGTTTGTTTGTATTTATTGGGTAATCTCTGGAACTACTGAACCGATTGAAAAAATAATTTTACTAATAAAAAAGCTTCACTATCCTGGAGGCTAGAATTTATTTGGATTTTCTTAGAATTACTGAGTTTTTGTGTGCGTTATAAGTAGGCTTAAAACATAACTGCTCAACGGTTAATTCCCTGGACCAGCTTACAGGTGTTCAAAATGTTGACAACTAAAACCCGGATTTTTAAAAGAGAAAAGCAATATTTTTCTGTAAATTTTAAGCCAATAGAGAAATGAAAAAAAAAATCAAATATGAAAAATATTGATAATTGTAAGGGCTTCAATTTTATATGTAAGATGACCCACATTGCAATTTGAAAATTTTGAGATATTGACTTTTTAAACTTCTAAAAGTTGTAAATTTTTAAACCTTCTAAAAATTTGAGAAAACTACCAAAATTATATATTGTTTGAAATGTCACATCTTTGTCAATGTACTTTAAAAATTGTAGCTGTTAAAAAAATTTTTATGTCAGATGTAAAAAGATATGTAAACTTAAGTTTTTATGATGTTTCTGGCCACCCTGTATTGACGGTGCAAGATAAATGTCAAAAAAACCAACCCCCGCCACCAAAAAATACCCTTTTGGGGCATTTTAGAGGGTTGAAAACATTTTTTCTGAATTCCTTGGGGTCGAAGTAGGGGGTTATCAGTTCAAACTAAATGTCTAAGTATTCTCGTTTCAATGCTATACAAATCGGCCACCCGCTATGATACACCCTGTATAATAAGCAGGGAGAATGTTATTCTAACCTATTCAAATCTAACGATAACTAAATATTGCACATAATTTTGAGTCACTATTTCAAGGAATATAGACAGAAAATTAAAATGATAAAAACTTACCGTGAACAAAAACTTAAAGATAAAGAAGGAAAGACCTATGGAGCAGGAGAGTTTTAGTGTAAGTAATTCAAACATACTATGGTATACTTAGTAATATAAAGAAATATACTTGCAAGATATGCTTAGCAACTGATGTGGTGTTTGTTTTCCTTTGTGGGCTGTTTTCCGAAAATTTAATTTTTACGTGTTTTGAATCACTATGGCGGGCATAACACAAGTTCTATTAGAGATATCTTCTTGATTTTTTAGAAGATAACATTTCATTCTATGGCCTCTAGCATAGAATAGTTGAAATGTTACCTGTAAATATTTTTTCAAAATTTAGAATTAATTTTTAGTTTTTAAAAATATTTTAATAAACAAATTAAATATATATTTTTTTAATTATTTCAAAAATAGCAATTCAATCCTAGAGGCCGTTACAGACAATGTCCTCTACAATGTAAAAAAAAACCTCTGAACCTAACTTTCATAGTTCTTGAGTTAGGCATGCCATAGTAAATGCTTGTTTTTTATGAAAAAGTGCCCCCCCCCCTCCCCGATTGGGTGAAGGGTCTAGGGACTTGAAAGTATGACAAAAGTTAATTCTTACTTATACCAACTCTTTAAAAAAAAACATCTGGTGTGCACATCACACAACTTTCCTTACCAAAATAGATGCTGTATCAATTATCAAATTTCTCGAGCGAGAGATTGATGATACCATTTTCGAGTTAATAATTTAAATGTTTGTGAGAAAGTATGTGCCAGTTTCTGGTACCGTTTATTTTATTTTTATATTCATTACCATAGCAACTTGACTTAAATATTTATATCATTTTATAATTCTTCAAAACGGTTAATCCCACGGACCTGATTTTGGTCTCAATCGATTTCTAACCTCACAAAATGTCAAGTTTGATACCAAATACGGCTAGTTTAAAAAAAGACATTTTTACCCCCAAAAACGCCCTTTTTGGGGGCAATTTTTGAAAAAATGGAAAAAGTTGAGTGGGGTATCGTTTTTGACATTATTTTGGACGCTGAATCGAATGAGGCCCTTTTCAAGTCGATAGGACCAGCCATTTCAGAGATAAAAAACAAAATAACTTGGTTTTTGTAATAACTTTTTTCAACGAATTTTTAACGGTCTTTCGCGTACATAGGGTGTTAAGGGGGTCGGAGTAGAGTATGTTAGCAAAGTTTAATCAAAATCGTTAGAGGGAATTTGGAGTAAATACCAAAAATGTGCTAAAAACTGCTCCCACGGTAAGACACCACCTCCGATTTGCTTCAAATTTACATGGGTTTAATTGTTTACATTTTTGAAGATATCCTGTAAATTTCAGTTCGATCCGTCCAGCCGTTTGCCCTGTGCACTCCGGACACACACACACACACACAGACACACAGACACACAGACAGACCAATTGCCAAAAATGCATTTTTTGGACTCAGGGGGCCTTGAAACGTAAAGATATTATGAAAACTCGACATCGAATTTTTGGGTCGATCGCAATACTTACCTTACCTAGTATAGGGTAAGGAAAGTAATATGGTTATGATAGCTTGAAAAAACTAAATAATACAGTTTTATGATGGAGTGCTCCCCTTAATTATAAATTGTATAGTGTATTTAGAAAGCAAAGGGAAGATATGTCTTCCACTAATGAATTATTTTACTCGAATAACCGCTCTCTACATTTTCTGTGTTAGAAAATATCCCATAAGCAGGGAGACTTTAACGTCCGAATAGAAAGTAAGTTCAGAAACTGCAGCTGGATTTCTGTTAGGTTTCCTGTTCACTTTCCGTTACACCAACGACGTCAAAGTTTATAAGCGGGGAGACTTTAACGTCCGAATAGAAAGTGAGTTCAGAAAGTGCAGCTGGATTTCTGTTATGTTTCCTGTTCACTTTCCGTTACACCAACGACGTCAAAGTTTATAATTTATCAACACATAAATAACAAGAGTTAACGTTGAGCTTCCTTAATACAAGACGGTTTGTTTCCTTCTCATAACTTGTAGCGGGGTTTTAAATCGGTAAAGATTCGGTATTTAAGATGAATTGTATTTTTCACAGCAAATTGATCTTGTAGAGAGGAACTTGACAATGATAACACACTATTTCGGAAAATAGGAGGTGCCTAAAAAATATAGTAATTTTGTATTAGAAAAATGTAAAATATTCGCAACTGATATTTCTTATTGAGATAGAACACTAGTTCTGAAAGAGGGGGGAGAATAATTTACTTAATTAAAATAAAAGCACATTTTTATTAGAGTATAATATTAATTAGAAACGTGAAAATTTGATAACTATTTAATTGGATTGCATGAAATCAGGTGCTTCCATTCGAATTAGCAGGATTAAGAGGGTTAATTAAATATCTTTACTTAGTTCATTGAATTGAAAATAAAAGCTAATAAGATTTTGAATTATTTGAGTGAATGAGATTGAATTATTTGCAATTACAAAATGCATTGCGTGCTTCGCACGCCAACCCGCGTGTTGGGAGTATTGTCAAAACATAGTGCATTGCGTACATCGCACGCCAACCGCCGTATTGTGAGTATTTTCAATGCACAAATCATTGCGTGCTTTGCACGCCAACACCAGTATTGGGAAAATTTTAAATACACAGAGCATTGCATGCTTCGCACGCCAATTTTAAGCCTATGTTAAGAGAGTAACTAATAAATATTATTGTTATTATTAGCTAAACGAGAATTTTTAGAAATATGCGGTTTTTTGCATATGGTAGGGTAGGCTACATTAAGGGCTACAAACGAACAAAATTTTATCAAAATCGTCAGAACTGTTTTTTATAAAAAAAATAATAACTTAACTGTTTTTTTGGAGGTTGTTTGGCGAAAAAGGGGGTTGTTTTTCTAAAATTTTCATAATTTTTTTCGTACATCTATACAGGCCTAATTTACATGCTTTTTGAATTTTTTGTAGAAATCGATCGAATAGTTTTCACTCTAGCTTTGTACACATACAGACATACAGACAGACATTTTGTAAACACCACTTTTTTTGTACTCAGAGGATATTTCCACTAAAAATCTCAACATCGATTTTTTGCGATCACTATATTTTCTCTACACTATATTATAGTGAGAATGTAAAACGGATTTAAAATGTTTACAACGTCATATTTCAGCTAGATGTCACATTTAAGGAACGAATAAGGGTTTACTCTTTTCTGAGATTTTAGTGTTGCACACCGACAGAAAGGAGATAGATCATATATGTTAAAAATGTTTATTGTAAGGTACCTTGAACAAAAATTCTGTCAAAACTATTATGCTATATTAACATACGAATTCAATAGAAACCTATTAATTATGGTATGTTATTATTGTACATTTAAATTACTTTGAAATAAAACTCTAACTTTTCTAACGCACTCACGACCCATGTCAATGCAATAAAACCTATAA
>JAGFPH010014503.1:0-23453 GCA_018207615.1 Philaenus spumarius | reverse complement strand
TTTGTTGCCGAAAAAACAGAGCATAATGTTGATAGCCATAATGAAAACAAATGTTCGCATTTACAACTAAATGATGAAGATCAAATAACAGAAAATAAAAAAAGTGATCAAGTCGATAGAATAACAGAAAGTATTTTAAAACAACTTCTGTCAGAGACTTTACCAGTAGTCAATCAAACAAAAGACATACATGATGAAGATTATGAAGAACACCAAAATTCTATTGTGGAAGATTTAACTAACAAAGTACTTCATAGTTATGTTGAAGATGCTACGGACAGTATGATTCAAATTTATCAGGAAAGACAAAAATTGAAGATTGATCTTGATGTGAGACATCGTGTGCAGGAGATTATGAATGACAGTTTGGGCAGTCCTCGAAGTGCACTCAGAGCTCAGGACTTTATGGTTACAACGTATGATGTACTTTCTCCAGATAGTTCACACAGTCCAACACATTCTGATTCAGGTAACATTTGCTCTAAAAATAACATTAGACTACTAATTTATAAAAAATAAACTACAGTCAGATCCCATTAATTCAGACTCTATTAATCTGGAGAACGTGATAATCTATAATATAATACACAATAAACTACCTAAATAAATCAAACTCGGGAGTATTATTTTCTATTACTAATTCACAAACAAAACAATTTTGAACAGGGAAACATCCCTAAAAAGTTTGATCATAATTCTTTCCTAAATATTAATTTTTGAATTGTAACATACTCGTAAACTACTTTTAAGTGTACAATAAACAATGTGCAAATTCTGTTTTGTTGGTAGACAGACGTTTTAATTTACATCAGACTCCAATTAGTCAGGTTTGATGAGATCTTATAGTAGTTCAACAATATTATATCAAAGACACAATAAAGCTACATTAAATAATATAGTTATAGATATCAAACTCTGGAAATATAGAATATGTCTAGATATCTGATCATTATTTGTATGAAAATTTGGCACCCTATACAAATTCTAGTCTTACATGGGTCTCGTGTAAAAAAGTAGCAACAATTTTCTACATAAAGATAAAAAAATGTGTATATTACAATTAATTGTCATTAGCGGATACCCTTGAGTGTTTCCTCCGTACTTACATTTTATGATTTTTTTTTTTATAAAGGAGTAAGATTAATATTAATGATAACTACAAAACTAAAGTGGTAAATAATATTAAATGTCTAAATCGAATTATTAAGTTTATGGTATAACAGGAGTTATAATAAAGGTTAAACAGAACCTTCATGTCTTAGTCCTACTAAACAAAGGCCTAACCTAAAAATTAAAAATACAAATTGTTTTAAAGTATGCAATCAGGTGTAGTAATGATTCTGAGAAGTATCCCACATCAGGGGTTTACTCATAATTCTTCCAGTACTGGTACGTTGCCTGAACTGACCGGAAGTGACGGAAAGGGAGGTCTGGGGGTACTACCATGGAAAATTTTTGAAATTTTCTCTTCTAAAATCCCTACTTTACGTATCTTTGGTGAGTTTAAGTGTGCATATAATATGCTTACTTTTATAAGAAAAGTACACATGTATATGTAACTATTTTTGTACTGCAAATAGCACATAGCAAATTTAGAGACACATACCATTTTAAGCAAAAACTTGGCAAAAAATCTCTTGTATAGTCAATGCCTCATAGTTTATGCCTCATCCCGAAAAAGTTAATAATATACAAGTTTAAGCATCACTGATTTTCAAACTTTTCGGCCGCCTCGACTCTGAATCGTCGGTCTCTTATTTGTAGCGCTCGCTGAACATCAAAGGCGTGCTGCGAGCCTGGAAAAAGGGTGGCTGGAGCTCCTAAGTTGTCCCATTTCGATTGCGAGCTAAGGGGCAATGTGGAAGACTTTTACTGTAGTTGGCTCGCATAGTCGCATCGCACGGCGTTCCAGTGCGTTCCGACACCGGTAAACTCCTGTCCCATATGGAAGTCGTATGACGTGTACGTCAAAGGCTTACATATAATGCATGTGACGCATGCCAGTGTTGGATCTAGGGTCGGGCAATTGCCCTAGACAGCGCGGTCTAGATATGATATAGGATTAGTTAAATTTTTTTGATGAAATAATACAGTGTGTGTGGGATGAAAAATCAACGAAAGAACAAAACATATAATAAATTGGAAGCACCCATTATGGCTGTATGATTCTCCACATAGGCTGTCTAGTGTGATGGATAGTTTTAATCATTACCCAACTTGACAATGTGTTTGACCCCTATTCCTATTTCTACATATGCAAAGCACATCTTTCTTTTTATTTAATTTCGGTGTTTTAGTAAGGCGTTTATTTCTAAGCCGCACTCCACCCTAACCTGCTTGTTTTTGATGAGAGCTCCCTCCCCCTTTATATTAATATATAACTCATGGACAGTAAATACACATTTTTCCGCATAATTTTACTAACCAGATGTATGTGAATTATTTAATGAAAAGTATTTACAAAAAAGAATATTTCTTTTGATGGGGAAAAATCACATTCAATCGCATAACAATTGAGTAAGTTGTTGGGTTTGTTCTTGATATTTAACAATGAACCACTACCGAGTGCTTAAGCTAGAATCATAATTATAAATTGAGAGATGTTCCTTTTATACGATAGTAATGCTGTAAAAGGAAAGCAAGAATTCCTTCTGGGAAAGATATCTGTGTAAATTGCTTAAGCTAAAAAATTGAGAAACTGTGTTAAAATATTCCTTTAATGTAGTATGTTATATTCACTAAAAGAGGTTTTTATTAAGCATTATAAAATTGTTAAAAGTCAGAATGTACCTAATTTCTTATAGGTGAGATTAAATATATCAGTTTTTGGTTTCTTAAAAAGGTATATAATAGTAAATCCGACTAGGAACTTTTGGCAGAGATCCTTTTATATCTTAGATAACAGCTAAGAAAATGCATACAAACTCTAATGAATTTAATAATATATCTATGTAGTAAAAACAAAATTCCGGAATATAGTTTACAAGTAATTCTAATAAAAACGCAAATATTTCTTACATCAACAAAACATGCCTTAATTGTATCACACACCTTCAGTAATATGTTATTCATTACTATTTATGACTAAACTGTTTAGAATCAGTTGTAGAAAAATATGCTTCTCTAATTATACCATATCTTGTTATTGACATTAAACATGATTACATGTATTAAATATTGTCAACGTAATAAATCAATTTAGTTTAAAATTTTAGGTCACGTAACATATAAAATCTAATATTAAATTGAAACTAAGACCAAGGAACAATTCATAAAATATGTAAGCAATAACACAAACCTTCCATATAAAAAATTTCAAAAATCTATTCATCACTTACAAATTACAAACTCCAAACTTGTTATAAAATACAGAACTGAACTACAACTATAAAAAACAAAATACAAATCAATATACTAGTAATATTAAATCCTCCTTACATGATGTGCCACGGTCATGTAAACTTATATGACCTTTCAATGAATTTAGCCTACATTACTTTCTTATTTTAAATCTTGCAGACTATAATAGGGTTTCAGACTAACCGCAACCATTCTTTATACCAAAAAACTTTATTTATTATGACCTATTTTGTTAAAAAGTTTGGAAGCCTCTCTTCTGGCATATTTAAAGTTCTTAACACATAACTTGTACATAAACTAAACGTAACATTTGTCTAAAAACAATACATAATTTGGAGTGTTTACTGGCAAACACACACCACAACTGTTCCACCTGTTTATATTTTCTGTACACATTACATATTTTTTAATCATTTCCCTAAAAACTGGTCTATAGATCACGAGAGCTTGAAAAAACCTAAATAAGCATTTCTCATATGTAATTATCAGGTGAATAGTGTTTTAAACTTTTTAATAAATGAGTAACTGTAGACAACTTTGTGCAAAGTAAATTTTAGAAATTCATAATTTTTATTCATGAAAACAATTTAGTGGCAATTGTAATGAGTTATGTAACTTTAGTTAGTTATTTTTTAAACAAAGATTTTATAAGGTGTCAATGTTAAAGTTCCATTTTATTGTTTCCAGGAAGAGATTTGCTAGATGCTGCATTCTTCTCATCAGTCAGCCCTACAAAATCTTCTGAGAAGGTAGGACAAAGTATACATTTTGCATGTTATATTTTGTTTTACTGTGAGTCTTTAATTTATGTATAAACTTAATGAGTCCATAGAGGGACGGAAATATAGTATTCCTCTTCTGGATATATATGCTTGGCTGCAGTATAACTTTAAGCCAAAGCAGTATGTTTCATTATAAAGCAGTATGTTTTATAATAAAACATGCATAGCTTACATTTACATTGCAATACATCAAATTCAATTTCACAAATAAAATACTATAAAAGCCACTATTAGAAAGTGACTCAGTAACTTATTCACTCAACGTGTTCCACTCGTGATGTAGCCTGAAAACTCTCAGAAGGCTGCTTTTTATATTTGCAGGAAGCACATTAAATATTTTAAAGCAAGAGTATATTTTAAATTGCTTGAGATATTTTACATACATGAGTGTATGTTTTATTTCAAACTTATTCTTGTTCATCTGATAAATATTAAATCTGTTGTGCTGAATATTATTTTCTGCTGAGAGAAAAAACAATTTTTTACTGAAATGTTATTATAGCTTTCTGAGTGACATTGTCTATGATTCATTATGATTTTTCAAAATGGTACTTAGCAGTGATATAAAAAGATTTTTAGTTTTTATAATGTACTGGCTTTTATTATGATTGAGATGTACTGATTTCTTAATTATTATTTTTTTGGTAGTTCTGTATTAAGACTTTTTATTACATACAGACTCTACAATAAGATAATAATAGATGAACAGCATCTATTAAATGACAAAACATCTTTTCAGTCAAACATTTTGTTTGACACCCTAATTAATATAAAAAATACCGAAAATGCTAAAAACTCGTTCGCTAAAAAGGTTACCGCACAGACCATCACATCAAGCCTACATACTTATCTTCAGTCGATATCTGACCTCCGCCCAGGCAACATGTGGACATTATCTTATAATTATATGTACTCCAACGGAACACCGTTTTACCCAGTTGAGTTGAATAATGTTTTCGGACCCCACTTTTTTGGGTCGCCGATTTCTTCAACGGTCTTTCGTTTGAGAATAAGTTATTTCCACCTACTGGAAGTTTTATAGGCAATCTCGCTTTGTTTGGCCTAGGTGAAATAACTATGTGTCGAATATTCAGTTTTCTGAATATCCCGACTAAAAAAAAACTTCTACGTTATAGTCCCAGTACTTTATATTTGAATCTAGCTCAGTTAGAACACAAGTGAATGATTTTACTTTTTGTAAACCTCTGAGTAGTGAGTACACTGAAACTAACCTTGTAAATTGTTTATTTGTGCTTGCAAATATTTTATAAAATTTCACTGTATCAATTCTTAATCTATAACTCATAAACTATTGGGATATTTGACTACTGGGTGTTTTCTGTAAATAATAACTTTTTTATAAAGCAAATAAAATTTTAATAATTCCTTTTTACTTTCCTTACCCTATACTAGGTAAGGTAAGTATTGCGATCGACCCAAAAATTCGATGTCGAGTTTTCATAATATATTTACGTTTCAAGGCCCCCTGAGTCCAAAAAATGCATTTTTGGCAATTGGTCTGTCTGTGTGTCTGTGTGTGTGTGTGTGTGTGTGTGTGTGTGTGTGTGTGTGTGTGTCCGGAGTGCACAGGGCAAACGGCTGGACGGATCGAACTGAAATTTACAGGATATCTTCAAACATGTAAACAATTACACCCATGTAAATTTGAAGCAAATCGGAGGTGGTGTCTTACCGTGGGAGCAGTTTTTAGCACATTTTTGGAATTTACTCCAAATTCCCTCTAACGATTTTGATTAAACTTTGCTAACATACTCTACTCCGACCCCCTTAACACCCTATGTACGCGAAAGACCGTTAAAAATTCGTTGAAAAAAGTTATTACAAAAACCAAGTTATTTTGTTTTTATCTCTGAAATGGCTGCTCCTATCGACTTGAAAATGGCCTCATTCGATTCAGCGTCCAAAATAATGTCAAAAACGATACCCCACTCAACATTTTCCATTTTTTTCCAAAATTGCCCCCAAAAAGGGCGTTTTTGGGGGTAAAAATTTTTTTTTTTAAACTAGCCGTATTTGGTATCAAATTTGACATTTTGTGAGGTTAGAAATCGATTGAGACCAAAATCAGGTCCGTTTTGAAGTTAGTACCGCTTTCTTCGAAACGGATACTCCTATTAACTCGAAAATGGTATCATCAATCTCTCGCTCGAGAAATTTGATAATTGATACAGCATCTATTTTGGTAAGGAAAGTTGTGTGATGTGCACACCAGATGTTTTTTAAATTTCAAACATAAAATAAACTTTTTGGATTTTACTTTCTCCAACAAATACAAAATAATAACTTTCCTTTTAATTTTAATAATAATTTCTTAAACTACAAGGCAGAACCAATTATTTACCTAACTATAATTTATTTTAATATTTTATACTCAATTTGATTTAATTAATATTTTAATAAAAGATTTAATTTGAATTTACGATTTAATGAATTTAAGTTTTTAATTAATAATACAAATATTTTATCTAATCTAACATCCTAAGTAACCCAGTATTTTAAAATAAATTTATTTGAATTTACTTCAGGCAAATTTTAACAGGGACTAACATATTTACGTTTCTACCGACCTTTTCACAACTGTCCAGGCGTCGTGACGTTTGATATGAAGTCCGCGAGCGTTGTTTAGTGATGGCAGGCTACAGATGCTCTGCGTGCTGGTTAAGTTGTCTCGTTGATGAAGATAGGTTCCTGTAGGGTTGTCTGGAAGAATGTTGGATGAATTTTTAAAGATGGTTGTGGTGATGTCGTGTCTGAAGTCCCGGTTCGGCTATTCCCTCGACGTTAAAGTTGCATGTCCAAGTGGTCGCCTGGTGATGTCCTGGAGTCCTATCCGGAAGCTATACGAATCACTCCATGTATCAACTGCTATGCAGGTTATGTTACTTCTCCAGAATAATCCAAGTTAGGCCAACTTTATATTGACTAAGTTGCCACTGACGTTCTTGTAGATTATAGTTGTGGCTATTGCTGCATTCCAGATTAATATCGCAATGACGTTTCTTCACACTTGTTATACAAATTATTTGGTTAGCGAAGAAAATACTTAGCTTCTTGCATACTATAGTATTTTATAAAAACAAGTAACAGCTGTAACATTTTGTAGTAATTTCAAAGTTAAAGAGTCCTGGTTAACAGATAAAAATACAATGAAATGTAAGATTCAGTATAAGCCAACCTACTTATATAGCCTAGCCTAGAGCAGTCAAAATTAATATCTTAATAAAGTAACTTCGGGATTTTGAATGAGTAAATTAAAAATGAATAATATTAATAGGTAGTTTACCTTGTGTATCCGTCAGTCAATCCAAAGTTGGTTAAATAGGTGGATAACCGGTTTCAACGGCTATGCCGTCATCATCAGATCCATTTATTTGATAATTGAAGTTGTTAGCCTGCTAAGGCATCGTCTTTGGCACGTTATATGTTTTTAAAAAGGTTAAAACAATGATGATAAAATAGTACAATAATTTAGGCAAAAAACACAATATACAAAAACACATTATCACATATATACACAAAAATACACAAAAACACTTCACGAACACTGTCAATCGCTTTCTTTACTTAATAGATGTTTTTAACTGTTATTGACGATATTACACGATAGTATATTATATGTTTACCGGCCGGTCGTCAATATTGTACTGAACGGTCGCGCGTGTAATCAGGTCCCCCCTCCCTTAGTCGTATCACTGAGTTATAGAGTTCGTTCGACCGATAGTTGATTATGTCGTTTAACAGATCTTCTTTTTTGCATTTGGTTGCGGCGTAAATCTCGAACTCTTCGAGCGCTGATAATAGACGACCCTTTTTGCAAAAATGTAGTATTTCTAAATTATGATCAATGGAGGTATATTCATGATCGTGGTCAATAAGATGCTGTGCGTAATGGGATCTCTGTTCAATTATACTATGTCGTGGTAAGTGTTCCTTGAAACGTGTGGTGAAAGATCGTCCAGTTTGGCCGATGTAAAACTTTTCACAGTCGGCGCATACAATCCTATAAACTCCAGATAGATTATTTTTGTCGATTTTGTGTCTGTTTTTAGGGCTCAAAAAGTTTTGCAGTTTATTTGAAGTTTTATATGACAGAATTATATCATGTTTCTTTAGTTCTCTCTTAAGTTGGTATTCGAGTCTCCTGCCGTACTCGATGGATATGTATGTTTTTTCCTTTTATTATTCATGGTACATGGTACAGTCTTGAGGCTTTTTAATTTCTCTTTTTCTTTATTTATCAATCGGTCTTCTGACGGATACTGACGGATACACAAGGTAAACTACCTATTAATATTATTCATAATATTCAATCCAGGAAGCTGTACATACATTATGTCTAAGTTAAACGCTTGTCAAGCAAAAACAGCTTACGAATACAAAAACATCAAATTGAAGTTGCTTAACATTGGCCAAAACATCAAATTTAACAAAACTTGCCTAAAAATGAACATAATACCAAAATATATCAAAGTGACAATAAACAATAATTCTATCGCCGCAAGATCAACAAAACAAAAAGCTGAAATTATGTGGTTAAAGAACGAAATTAAAACCCTTTATAGTAAAAAAACAATTCTCAATTATAAATTATACAAAAAACATTTTGAGTTAATCAACATAATCCACCCGTCTCAACTCGATGTTACAGTTGCTAAAATAAACAACCAAATAAGTTTAATCATAAGAAATAAGAAATCTTTACATAAGAAGAAATTAGATAACATTGCCTCAACACAGAAATCATTTGGAAGTCTGCCAATAATAGACCACACGTTTTACCCCCGCATTATTAATAAAACAAACATTGTACTAGATAGTGGAGAGGAGGCCTTATTGAGTAAGGGTTTAAAGTACAATTTCAACAACAATAACAAACTCAGCCTAATTCAAGAAGCCATTCATGCAGAAGCTGCAATTAAGGCTATTCAAAACGATGACGATAGGAACACGGCTAGAATTTTGATTAACAATAAATTTAAAAAATCAATTAAATGCCAGCTTGGACCCCGCAATAATAATTTTAAGCACGAGAAAAACATCGCCCATGGAATCAAACATAAACTAGCACTAAACAACGCTCTTATAACAAAAGCGGATAAAGGGAATTCTATTGTAATAATGGATAAAACCGTCTATAATAACAAAATCACACATTTCTTTGATACAAATAACATTGTTATTCTAAACCACGATCCCACTAAGAAATACAGCACCGAAGTCAACAAATGCATAAGTTCATGTAAACATTTATATCCTAAGGAGGATGCCAAGTCATTTAAAATGATTAATCCCATGGCACCTAAGCTTCGTGGATTACCAAAAGTCCACAAAACAGATACACCTATCATACCTTTAGTGAACTTCACCACTGCACCTGCATATAAAATCTCTAAGTTTCTAGACAGGATCATAAGGAAAGAATTTAACTTCTGTGACACCTATAGTATAAAAAATAGATATGATCTAATAAATAATATTAAAGACATTAACGTTAGGCCCAACCATATTTTGGCGTCTTTTGACATTGTCAATTTATATACTAATATACCTGTCATCGAAACCATAGACATCTTAAGAAAAAACTTAAAAAAACATTCACAACTTAGCGCAAGTGCACTGGACGAATTAGTTTCTTTAATTACTCTAATACTTAAACAGAACTACTTTGAGCATAACGGTAATTTTTACACCCAAACAGACGGACTAGCAATGGGCTCCCCACTTTCGGGCATTCTGGCCGAGGTGTATATGCATCACTTTGAGGAATCCTTCATTTTTTCAGATATGAACAAACAATTGAACAAAATAATATATTATTTTAGATACGTGGACGATACCTTATGTCTGTTCAACGGCACAACTAGACAATTGGATATATTACATAAATACTTGAATAGATGTTCAAACAATATAAAATTCACTGTTGAAAAAGAAACTAATAGAACAATAAATTGTCTTGATCTATCGATACAAGTAGAGAACGATAAACACAACTTTGACATATACAGGAAGCCAACAACCAACGACCAGACAATCCATGCCACTTCAAACCATCCATACACGCATAAAATGTCCGCATACAATAGCCTTGTCCATCGCCTTACACATACACCATTGAACACAGCTAATTATAACAAGGAATATCAAATCATCAAATACATCGCCATAGTTAACGGTTACAAGCCCGATATAATAGACCGATTGACTATATACCGATTGATAAATAAAGAAAAAGAGAAATTAAAAAGCCTCAAGACTGTACCATGTACCATGAATAATAAAAGGAAAAAAACATACATATCCATCGAGTACGGCAGGAGACTCGAATACCAACTTAAGAGAGAACTAAAGAAACATGATATAATTCTGTCATATAAAACTTCAAATAAACTGCAAAACTTTTTGAGCCCTAAAAACAGACACAAAATCGACAAAAATAATCTATCTGGGGTTTATAGGATTGTATGCACCGACTGTGAAAAGTTTTACATCGGCCAAACTGGACGATCTTTCACCACACGTTTCAAGGAACACTTACCACGACATAGTATAATTGAACAGAGATCCCATTACGCACAGCATCTTATTGACCACGATCATGAATATACCTCCATTGATCATAATTTAGAAATACTACATTTTTGCAAAAAGGGTCGTCTATTATCAGCGCTCGAAGAGTTCGAGATTTACGCCGCAACCAAATGCAAAAAAGAAGATCTGTTAAACGACATAATCAACTATCGGTCGAACGAACTCTATAACTCAGTGATACAACTAAGGGAGGGGGGACCTGATTACACGCGCGACCGTTCAGTACAATATTGACGACCGGCCGGTAAACATATAATATACTATCGTGTAACATCGTCAATAACAGTTAAAAACATCTATTAAGTAAAGAAAGCGATTGACAGTGTTCGTGAAGTGTTTTTGTGTATTTTTGTGTATATATGTGATAATGTGTTTTTGTATATTGTGTTTTTTGCCTAAATTATTGTACTATTTTATCATCATTGTTTTAACCTTTTTAAAAACATATAACGTGCCAAAGACGATGCCTTAGCAGGCTAACAACTTCAATTATCAAATAAATGGATCTGATGATGACGGCATAGCCGTTGAAACCGGTTATCCACCTATTTAACCAACTTTGGATTGACTGACGGATACACAAGGTAAACTACCTATTAATATTATTCATAATATTCAATCCAGGAAGCTGTACATACATTATGTCTAAGAGTAAATTAAATCACAGTAAATACACAAATGATAACAAGCTTAAGCTAAATTAAATTAAACTTACCATATAACATAAATAAATCAAATTTTTAATCATTAAAATTAGCCTATAAAAACAAAGGCAAGTAAGAACAAAATCATTGTGTTTAACCGATATAGATTAAGTTAGTTTTAGTGTAAATGAAATTGTAAATTAAGTAGAAGCATTGTGTATAATTTGAATTATAAATGATTACTTGTAAAATTCTAAAAGAAAGTTAATGTGTTTCGATAACCTTAAATACAATCGCGTACGGAATACAAACTCGATTCACGGCAGAGGTGATGCCATTGTCTAAACTGTGATCTAAGAAAAAGAGCAGGATTCAAAAACAGCTGTGATAAATACAATACGATACTGTTATGTGAAAATATAAAATGAATATTTTGGACTTTATTAACAATTCAAAGTGAAATAAACATTAAATATAATTAAAAAAGTGATACCAAGGACATAAAATATAACGGTAGTTGTAAAGTTCGTTATATTTAATAAAACGTGACTACATACACGCTAAGCAAATGAACACTGCTAACAGAAGTTATGGAGTTAAACTATAAATGGCCGTATCGATTCTTAGAACGGTAATTGTTTAAATTTATAGGCTTCCTTTTACAGTCCTTTCTGAATAGCCATATAATACAGTTGCATTTTGATGAACAGTAATTAAACCAATTTTATAAGAAGAATTGAATTGACTTAAGACTTTTGAACTCTAAATAGAAGGAAACTAAAATTAAATATCAGAGTTATAATAAGTAAACCTGTTTGTATCAGTATAGAGTAGAATCTGCAGCCTAGGTAATATTCTACCAATTTTTACCAACCCATATAACAAAGTACCAGAAATTAGATCTTCTAAATTAATAGACTTGAGAACATTTAATTTAACTTCGATTTGGCCATATATATATATAATAGTGAACATTTTTTTAATAATAGTAAATTTAGTTTCTAATATTTCTTTGTAGTAGTTTTAAGTATAATATTAAGTGATTGCATATTTAACTAGCCAGGTACTCTTTAACCCGAGAGAGAGAGAATATCAATTAGAATTTGTATAGTCATTAGTATATTAAGCCTATACATCAAAGAAAATAATATTGTTTCAGTGCTCTAATAAACTTAAAAAATAATTGTGTAAAGAGAAAGTAATTTCAACTTAATAAAGTACAAATTTTGTTAACCATTAAGAGTGAGTCATTGTAGAAGTTTGGAACAAATAGAATAATAAAACTCATTAATATCATATTATAAGTTTTGGCTTCCACAACTAGTGGGGCATTTTTTTAAAAGGAAAAGTATAGTGTTAAACTATATACTTGTATTATACAGCTCTTGATGCGTACACTTACATCTCAGAAATAATAAGGCTTCGATGTGTTCACTTACATCGTAGAATTAATAAGGCTCGATGTGTTCACTTACACCGCAAAATCGAAAGGCTCGATGTGTCCACTTACATCGCCGAAGTATTAAGGCTCTGATGTGTTCCCTTACACCGCAGAAAAATGAAAAGCTCTCGAGTTTCCCCGAGCAATCGTTTATATAGACTTTTTCGGCACTACTTCCATGCCAACTTAAGCTTTCTATCACTGTATTTCTATAAGTTTTTAAAATTCGTTTTTTCCAGAATTTTAAACTCCTAGTCGATGTTATTTTTTATTCTGAATTTTATATTAATTTTTCCTTTATTTTTAGACTTGATTTAGTCATTGTTTTACGTAAATTTCCTTTTGTTTTTTGAGTACGCCCACTTTCGCATGTTGGTATATCTGCTCCCCCTCCAGTCGACTCATCTCCAGCCAGCCCCCTCTACCGTTCCGCTACCTTATCTCGCTCCATGCAGTTTTGGCTATTGAAAATCCTTTTCTTTGGTAACTCCTCCAGGGTTTTTCCGATTTTCTTGAGAGTGACATTTTTGAATTCAGCTCGTTTTCTTCTTTACACACGAACTCGAGTGACGTTCGTACGATTCTTGGTTCGCGTACACGACCCGCGCGCGTTTTTCCGCGGCGATTTTTTCCGGAAAAGTCTTTGTTTTTTGCTTTTCCCGGTTTTTTGTTTACACTTCTTTATGTCCATTTGGTTTGTGTTAACTAGCCGGATTTTCACTTTGTTTCTGCTTCTGGTTGTCTTACTGTGGGGTTAGGGAGTTAAACGATTTTCTACAAACTTGGGTTTTACTTTACTCCCGAAACATATTTTAAATACTGGATTATTTTTACATCACTACGTTATCAACCTACTATTTACCGTTTTGAGTCAATAAAAATTTAAGTTTAACTTTTTATTTTGCTGTAAAGGTGCAAATTCTATCACCTTTTTCCTTTCATAAAATTTCAAGTTTTTCTTTTTAATTATACATTTGGTTTATCATTACTAAAACTTGTTTTGGTTAGAATTTAAAAAACTTTCTTTTTTACCTACTTTTTTACCATTTGAACTTAGTGGATTAACATTCACTTTTTTATTTAACAAAATTTTGCTAAAACTTATTTCACCTTTATTTTAGGCCTTCTTATGAAAAGCCTAAAAAACCTTTTCTTTTTCAATTTAGAGGAATTTTGAATTTCTCCCCATACTTTAATAGCTTGTACCTTACGTAACTTTGTGACTTTATATTATCTAATCTTGCAGTAAATACACCCGCGGTTAGCTTAATGCATTTCCTGAAGATCTTGGTTTTTTATTTAATTCCTGGATTTTGACTTCCCGAAATAATCTTTAAGTATTTTTTACAAGTCCTTATTCCTTTTCGAACAGGCAGGGTCCAAGAGTTTAACTTTGCCAGATAACGACCCTCCCGCGTCAACATGATTTTCGTGACCTACATGCGGCTTTAGCCCGCGGTAAGTCCGGACTATTCAAATTTATAAAATTAATTACAAATTCAAAATCCAGGACCCACAATGGGTTGTGTCCGTTGTAGTACGTTGTGTGTTTCGTGTTTTTGTTTGTGTTAAGTGTTTTTGTGACAACCTCAATATTGAGTGACTTGGTTTTATTAATTTGAATTTTAAATGTGTTGTAATATTTGTGTGACCGGATGATGGTGTAAAGCCGAAACCGCGGTCGTCACTATAGTAACAAACTAGTATTGATAGACGTGAAACAGGTAAATTTATACCTAATTTATATTCATTATTAATAAATCAATCCGGGAGCTATATAACAAAATGAAATCTACAATAAGCATTTTCTCTTATTTTCCATATGTACTGAATTAAGATTTTTTATTGCATATAACATTTGTCTCTTGCATAAAAGATCTCTACAATATGCATTTTCTCTTATTTTCCATCTGTACTGCATTAAGATTTGTTATTGCATACAAATTTTATCTCATGCGTAAAAGATATTTACAATAAGCATTTTCTCTTATTTTCCATCTGTACTGCATTAAGATTTTTTATTGCATATAACTTTTGTCTTATGCGTAAAAGATCTCTACAATAAGAATTTTCTCTTATTTTCCATCTGTACTGCATTAAGATTTTTTATTGCATATAACTTTTGTCTCATGCGTAAAAGATCTCTACAATAAGCATTTTCTCTTGTTTTCTATCTGTACTGCATTAAGATTTTTTATTGCATATAACTTTTATCTCATGCGTAAAAAATCTCTACAATAAGAATTTTCTCTTATTTTCCATCTATACTGCATTAAGATTTTTTATTGCATATAACTTTTGTCTCATGCGTAAAAGATCTCTACAATAAGAATTTTCTCTTATTTTCCATCTGTACTGCGTTAAGATTTTTTATTGCATATAACTTTTGTCTCATGCGTAAAATATCTCTACAATAAGAATTTTCTCCTATTTCCATCTGTACTGCATTAAGATTTTTTATTGCATATAACTTTTGTCTCATGCGTAAAAGATCTCTACAATAAGAATTTTCTCTTATTTTCCATCTGTACTGCATTAAGATTTTTTATTGCATATAACTTTTATCTCATGCGTAAAAGATCTCTACAATTAGCATTTTCTCTTATTTTCCATCTGTACTGCATTAAGATTTTTTATTGCATGTAGCTTCTACCTCGTACGTAGAAGATCTCTAAAAATAAGTGTTTTTAAGTTTTAATTTTTGCCATCTGTACCACATTAATACTTTTTACTTCTTGTAGCTTCTCTGCCTTCATGTGTAGATCTCATTTCATTTTCTTGCTTGTGTTTATTATAAACTCAGAAGTAATAAATATAACTGCAAAAATACTCAAAAAATGTTCAATAATTTTTTACAAATCACTTCCAAAAAATAAAACTACTTTACAAGAAACAAAAACCTACATAAGTTAATTTAGGTTAAACACATATAATTTCAAAGCTCTAAAAGCGCTTATACTATGATGGGGTCATGTAAATACATAAGACACCCCAATTTATTTTTTTATTTCAAAGTTGCTGAGCAATTTAGTTGCCTTAGGCTCTTAAGACTCATAAGAGAAAATTATTACTATGTATTAATTCTCATTTTATTTCAAGTTTTTCTTGACAAAGTAACTGATAAAATATAAATATGAAACCTCCATCATCTAAAATTACTACCAACCAAATCACAAAAACTAATAAAAATATAAAGTGTGATTACACTGTTCAAAACAAGCAGGTATCTTTAGTTTGAGATTAAAAGCTATCATTGTCATTTAGTGTCAATTCTCAGGTTAGTTCTCATAGATCCCTTGAAGATAAATGGGGTGATCTTGCGTGCTTCCTGCTTATTGTGGTCAAGGTATATTGACACTTTCAGTAGTTCTCATCATCTACTCAGTGTGATAACCCTCAAGGTGTGATAACTTTTAATATGAACTAGGTTTAATAAATACGTATAATGTCAACAATGCAGAAACAGGTCATGATAACAATTGAAGAAAAATTAGGGCAGTTGAAAGAAATAAAAATGGTAACCGACTATGATTTTGCAACCATGGTAGCCGACTTTAATGTTTGAATCATAAAACCAGTAGTTAATATGATTTTATATGTTATGATTTTGTATTAAACCTTTTGAAAATATTGGTTACTATCCTTAAGTTATTTTACCTTAATTTATTTAGTTATTTGAAACCACCTTTGTTTAGGTTAACAGATGTACTTCTGGCTAGTTTTTATTTTGGCACATCATGAATATCAACCAGGCTAGATGCAATAAAGGTTCTACTTTATATACAGGGTGGAACAAAATTAGTGTTAAAAACTTCAAGGCGTTATTATGCATGCAAATTGCAACAAAACTGCGCAATTTGGACAGTTTCACCTTCCAGAAACAGTAATTTTTTGATTTTTCCAAATTTCGTGACATTGCCCATGAAAATCTCATTTTTCTCAACTTTTACCAAACTTATTGTCACTTTTTATGACTTTTTTGGGAAGTACACAAAATTTTCTATCAGAGTAAGTATAGTTTGCCACAGTCAAGCCCTCTTAAAGCTTTGTAAAATCTACATGAAAAAAATATTTTGGAAAATTAAGAAAAAGTGCGCTACAACTTACTTAAGAAATTTTTATTATGCGTTATACAACAAACTGTCAAATATCACAAAAACTTCCCCACATCTTAAGCTTTAAAATGGTATACTAGAAGTGACCTTTCCTATTCGCCTAAAGTTCGGCAATGGGCGTTAAACATAATTATTGACCTGTTTGTGATGAAATAATTATAATAAATACCCTATCTTCATTTTAACATTTCCTCTCCGATGAAACTATTTCATTCCTTTTTCTTATCTCAGTTATCTACATTTTTCATATTCCTAATCAAATAAAAAACATACCCATTTGAACAAACAAATTAGTTTCATTGGACTGCTCCTGAAAGCATACCTCAGTTAAGTGAAAGCTACCATGGAATACGCATCACAAGAATATGCTGATATGCACTTCGTGTATGGATTTTGTGATTGTAATGTTCTTGCCGCCAGAAGGGAATATGAACCCGAATCGCCGGATTCCTTGTACAAGAGTGTTCTCAAGATTGCATCAGCTGCTTGTGGACTTTGGTACCGTACACAAGCAGCATAATGAAATAGGTGCTGCATATGGGGTAGTGATGGACGAAGCAATCATAGATGCTGTTCACAACGATCCAGGAGTAGGTACTAGAGACGTTGCTAGAGATAATGGCATTTCTAATTATTGGAAAGTTTGGGAAGTTTTGGGAAAAAAAACTCTATGCATTTCATTTTCATCCAGTTCTAGCTTTAGAAGAAACTGACTTTGGCCCAAGAGTTCAGTTTTCCCGGTGGTTACTTAATAGTGACATGGAGCTGTATGGTTTCTTTAAAAAGATTTTGTGGACCGATGAATCGTTGTTTACTAGAGAGGGAGATTTTTTAATTGTCACAACATGCATCACTGGTCAGAACAAAACCCTAGAGCTACAAAGGAAAGGACATTTCAAAGACATTTCCGAATTAATGTCTGGGCTTGAGTCATAGGGAACCAATTAATTGGCCCACATATCTTTGAAGACACATTAAATGGACCAATGTACTTAGATTTCTTGCACCACACCCTACCTACCCTCGTAGATGTACTAGATCAAAATCAACTTGCAGCACACCCTACCTACCCTCGTAGATGTACTAGATCAAAATTAAAAAGATAATATTATATTTCAACAAGATGGCGCTCCTCCCCCATTTCACTAACGAGATAAGAGATTGGCTTACTCTCAACTACCCTACGTGGATTGGTCAAGGCGGAGCAGTCGCGTGGCCAGCCAGATCTCCTGATCTTATGCCCATGGACTTCTTTGTTTGGGGGTTTCTAAAAAGTGAAGAGTACATTACAGCTGTAGACAGTGAAGAAGAGCTGAGAAACCGATTAACAATAGCTTAGTTGAAAGAAACATTGTATTTTAAAGTAACAGTTGCTGCAATGAGAAAAAGATCACAAGCATTCATCATACGTGAAGGGAGGCAGTTTGAACAAGACATTTAAGTTAATAAAGGTACAGATTTTTCATGACTAGTGCCTTTTTGTGTGTTTTCAGTCGAAATAAATACTTTCTATGTTTTATTAATTTGTTATTGTTTTTTTCGTTTTTTTTTTATTAAAACTTCAGTTGCCCGTCGCCATGGGCCAATAGGCCTGTGCGGCGATCTAAATACAGTTAACGTACCCCTTCGGCATTAGCAACGTGGGCTGGCCAGTGGTGACCGCTCTTATCAGTGCCGGTAGCCGAAATCGAACCTGCAAAGTCCGACTCCGAAGGCCAGCTACCCTGGTACTATTGGTATTGGTATTTCATCATAAACAGGTCAATAATTATGTTTAACGCCCATTGTCGCCCCTTAGACGAATAGGAAAGGTCACTTCTAGAATACCATTTTAAAGCTCAAGATGTGGGGACGTTTTTGTGATATTTGACAGTTTGTAGTATGATGTATAAGAAAAATTTCTTAAGTAAGTTGTAGCGCACTTTTTCTTAATTTTCCAAAATATTTTTTTCAAGTAGAATTTACAAGGCTTTAAGAGGGCTTGACTGTGGCAAACTATACTTACTCTGATAGAAAATTTTATGTACTTTCCAAAAAAAGTCATAAAAAGTGGCAATAAGTTTGGTAAAAGTTGAGAAAAATGAGATTTTCATGGGTAATGTCACGAAATTTGGAAAAATCGAAAAATGACTGTTTCTGGAAGGTGGAGTGAGATAGAACTGTCCGAATTGCGCAGTTTTGTTTCAATTTGCATTCATAATAACGCCTTGAAGTTTTTAACACTAACTTTGTTCCACCCTGTATATTTGTTAAATATATTTATTTAATATGTATATACAAATTTCTTTTAGAGGTGTACGGAGGGGTGATGCCTGTTATTTTGCCTGTTAAAATTATTGCTCCACTGTGTAAGAATCATGGTATAATCGGTTTACATGGCATATTGGGGTTCAAGATATTGTAACGTGCTGGCGGCTCACTGTTACAATCAGGTCCCTGTTCGGGCGCCATTTTGTAACGTGCTGCGTTCTTGCCAGCCGTTTACAAACAAATTTACTAATAAAAGATAAAATAAATAAAATTTTGACAAATTATTTCTAAGTTAATTTTAATTAAAAAAATAACCTTTGCTGCGTAACAATTATTTGTAATATCATACCTTCAATTTATATACTTTACTTTATTAATATAATTATCAATTCAAAATATTACAACACTATTCCCTTAATCACAACAAAAAACAATCAAACATAACCCCAAAATTGAAAATAGGTTATGTTGTAGTCAGATCTGTGTTTATTTCAGTTGACTACCAAATCTCTGTTACGCATTATTTTTTTACATATGTGCGTACAGTTGATAGCTACAGGGCAAATTGCCTTAGAAGCATGGCATCTATGTTTCTACACACAGAAGCCCTACCGCCAAAACGTACCACTCCCGCCAACAACTGACGCCATTTTGTTTCCATCTTAAATTACACTGATTTTAATTTTTAAATTGCAAGGTTCGATTTACCATGAAGTACTTCTGGGAAGGAAAGGACTCAAATTAAGAAAGCATAGTAGTTGGCATTAACCTTTTAATGCCACATTTTAAATTTTAAAACACACAAATAAAAAATATTGGCAAATCATATCCACACTTAGCAAGCTCAGACACTCAAGCATACATACTAATTATCAACCATTTTATTCTAAAATCTATAACAATTTATATTATTAAAATATTTAAATGCAGACTTTGTTAAATTAAATTTTCTACTTACGTATTCTTTATTTTATAGTGCACTTTTTATTAGAAAGAAAAACTTACATTATTTTATTAAAAATGAATTTAAATTTTAAAACAACCCCTTTATTAAATTTTCCCGTTTACATTATGTTCGTAGCACTCTAGCCTCGTTGTCTTTTATTCACTTAGACACTCGTTAAGAAGTTTATATGCGAAACATTTTCAATTCGAAAGGACGCCACCAACGATCTTTTCAAAGTTAGTTTTTTTTACTATATCACGCACAAATTTACGCCATTTTACTAATATGTGCACGGCACTGTCTCTACTTTTGAAAACACATACTTTAACGGTAATTAGACTTTAATTACCGCTAAAAACCACATTGTGAATACACTTCAACAAACAGCCTGCAACAGGTCTTCACTCTATCAATTCTGATGAACCAGTGCGAACAAAGGTTTTACTTTTGGCGTCATTCTTCTCATGTAGATGACGTCACATCGCATGATCCTAGGGGACCGCAAATATGTCTCCCTACGTACAGCACGGCCTATTACCAACATCACAGACCAAAATCCTGTCCTTGTTTATTACAGTATCACAGTTTGAATTATGCATACTGCCAACATAATAAAACAAATTTAGTTCTTTCAATGTCTACAACTGTCTTTTCAATATCTCTTAACTGTGGGCTAGAAATTTAGTGAATCACTTCTTCAATTTTCCCTAACACTGTTCGATGTTTTGTATTTTGAACATTGTGAAATACAATTGCATAGATTAAATAAGATCAAATTCAAAATTGAAATAAGATGTTAAGTAAGATTTTTATTTTATATTATTAGAAACGTCTGCATTTTCCCTTTGAATTTCTATGTTTATTATTTGTTTACAAAATACTAAGTTTTTTTTTTAAATAGGCTAAAATGTCCAAAATTTACATAGCGACCCCCTTTACGTTATACCCTTATTTAAGTGATTAAAATCCCTGAAACTCACATATATTACAATATGTTGCATATGTATCAATACAACTCTCAGTTAGTGTCAATAAATCACATAATATAATAGACTCTGATATTTCTCAGAAAATAATGCATAACACATTCTGCTAGTTTATTTGGTAGTTTTTGCGATTTATAGTGCTTATATATTATTTCTCAATTTATAAAATATTGAGCAATATATACGCTAAGCAATATCTCCCTTAATTCTTCATTCAAATTAATTACTCAAGCATCATTTTAAGGCTAAACGGTACAAAAAAAGTTGTGTTTTTAGCCCAATAGATAGCAGCACTGTCGTGGCCAAATTAATTTTACTGATTACTCATTTATTTTTTATCCGATTTGAAAAAATAAAACAGTTTTGTAATCAGTATAAAGTTGTTAAAGGCGCTATGCTTTCTAATTTTCGAAAACGTTTCTTAATAAATTTTTATAATTAATAACTTTTAAAATAAGTCAAAATTTGACTAAAACAGGTAGTCATTTTTAGGGCAAATTTTTTTGAATAATTTTAAAGTTTATTTCAAACAAATCGGTTGAACGGTTTTGTCAGAAACGCGTTTTTAGTTCCAACGTTGTGTCACTCGTTGAACAGCTAACTGACACGCGCACGCACCGACGCGACATGACGTAGCGCCTTCTCTCTCTCTCTCTCTCTCTCTCTCCTCACAGGCACATACAACCCATCCTCGCGGCTCGCATCTCCCAGCTCTCAAACAACCCACAGCCCAAGACGTTTATGATCCGTTTACGTTTTTGTGTGAAATGATGAAAACGAACAAATAAAGAAATGTAATTCAAATGCTCACCAATAGTTAAAGAGTGTATCTCCTCTGTTGATGTAAACATATTTGTGTAGCCAATTTCATCTAACTTATGTTTAATTTAATTATAAGGTGTGTTAAACGTTTTTAATCTGTGTATTTAATTTAATGTGTCTACAACTGTTTAAAATTAATTAATTAACATGAATTAATCCTGGGATCGAGACAAATAAATTTCACAATACAAAACTTGGTCTACTGTACTTTGTCGTCTGACTGTCTGTATGTGTTTTTTACAAAATAATTCATATCTACCGAACGGATTGACCGATTGAGTTCAAACTTGACATGAAGTTGACCTAGCAATGATCTATTTAAAATAAATAATGCGTTTTAAAATGGCGACTGTTTCAAAATTTCAAACCCAAATTACCCAAAAACGGTACATTTTAACAAAAAAATGTCGACATCTTTTTTATAGCCCTTTTGATTTATCATCGGATAGTGTTACTGTAAAAACAATCGGATGACGGATAATAGTTATGTTAAAGAGCCGATACAGAATAAAAAGGACTACAAAAAATATGACTTGAAACTTTTTATAAAAATGTATGGTTTTTTGTAATTCAGGTTTGCAATTTTTTAACAGTCACCATTTTAAAACGCATTAATGGATGTAATGGCTTATTTTACTTAAATATATCATTGTTAGGTAAACTTTATGTCAAGTTTTAAGTCAATCGGTCAAACCGTTCTATAGATACAAATTATTTAGTGAAAAAACAAAATGGCCGCTATGGAGAAAACCAGGGCTCTATAACAAGGGCTAAACCGTTTCTTTGATCTCGGCACTGTGCCGCCAGTTTCACTCTGACGTCACAATGCTAGCTGGTAATATTTGTGTAGTGCGTGCGCAGTCGCTCGCTGTTTTAACTCGATGGAAAGGCTTCAGTAAAATAAAATTTGGATATTCTTAATCTACATAAAGTACGGATTCTAACAGTATAAAAAACTTTTATTTTAACAGGTATTTCGAATTTTAATAATTGAAAATATTTGAGAATTATCACAGACTGACATGAAAAAGTCACTAAGCGAGGAAATTTTTTATTTTTGGGTTACAAACAAACTTCCAGCGGGAAAGTTGTAGCCATTGAATTGATCTAAACTATCCAATTCACCGATTTATGATAAAATGATTACATCATTATGAAATCGTTTTTTAAATGAGCGCTAGGAGGTGCCGCGCCACGACTCCCGAAGTACAGTTGTTTGATACGGGAATAACGTTTATGTACATATTGTTATTTTAAGTACGGTACTGTAAATCACTTGTCCCCAGGAAAAAAAAGTAAGCATTTTATTTTAACATAAACTAATTATGATTTATAATTAATATTTGATATTATTGAAGAAACATTTAAGTACTCCGCAAATTAGACAACAATGAACAAATTATTTAAAAGACAGCATATTTCTTTGTTATAAAGCAATTCTTTTAATTATATGAAGCTAATTTTTTTACGTAATTACGATTTTCTTTTTCCATTA
>JAGFPH010014501.1:9997-23456 GCA_018207615.1 Philaenus spumarius | reverse complement strand
TCCTGATTTGTTGTTTTTCTTTTATTGATGGGATTTGTGCTGTTATAGTGAAAACTAAATCTTTTAGGAAAAAGGGGTTATGTTCTTGACAAATAGAAAATTTTAAAACATTATGTACCTATAATTAATACCTATAATTAATTAATTTACATGATATAGGCAGTCGTTGTTATACGCCGTCCGGCTTTACGCGGTAAAAAAAGTCCTTGAAAGGAATATTATTTGAGCTGAATTGTTTGGAGTGTAGAACAGTTGATAAGTTAATGGAGCATTGTTTGTCATCTCACTCTTCCCTCAAGGTCAGTGCTCTCATAATGGTACCTTTACCCCGTGTCGTAACACTTCGTCCCAAGTAACACTTCGGCCCACTAACATTTCGGCCCGAATTCCTCAGATGTGGCCTGCGGTCCAACTCTCTACCTGCTCACTAGTAACACTTCGTCCCAAAAAATATTTTAGCGAGGGTTTGACAGTTTTGAAAGCTGAGACAGAGTATTGCTAGCGCCAAAATATTGAAGTCTGGGCTTGTCTATATAAAGCATGTTAGCGCAGTGGATTTTCAAATCTATAATTTTAACGACGTAAAACGTGATAATAACGACGAAATATTATAATCATACTGTTATCGGCAACATACTGTGACTAAACAGTATAGGTTAGTACCTCTGGTTTTTTTTTATTCCCTTACACGATTTATGGCAGACCCGTACACAATTTATGGCCTCGGCGCTAGGAACACTATTCTGAGTGGTTTTGACCGCGGCGCTAGCAACACGCACCCGGTCATGGGCCCTCTTACTACCTGAACTGCGTTCCTCAACCCTTGTCAATTTTCCGTCGGGCCGAAATTTTACTCCATTAGCTTATTTAATCAACTGTAAAAGCGAGTGGGACGAAGTGTTACTGTTTTTCTAAGAAATTTGAGTTTGGCCGAAATGTTACTGGGCCGAAGTGTTACTATACCCCTTTACCCATCCCTACTAGCTCGTTCATTGTCTGGGTTTAGAACTTAGTCTTGTCAATTTTTGTCAAGGCATCAAACTGTCGTTTGCCGTCAGTAGCGAAAATATTAATTACGACTGTTACGAGTGATAAAACGTAGTAAAAACCTAATTTATTTCAAAATATTTTACTGTAATTTTAATTAAGTCTTTAAAATTAATTTGACTTGCTGTACACTAAATTGATGTCTCCAACTAAATCACAGTATGCTATTGACCTTCATTTGCACAAGTCCACTTGTATTCACGCAGAGGTGTGTTGTAGGGAAATTCCATCTTGTATGTTTTGTTGTATTTGTGAGTGTTTCGCCGACGTGGTATTTATACAAAGTTATTAAATTCGTACAATAATAATTACAGTGCTACACTATAATAATTTACAAATTTTGCATGCACTTTATTGCTATTTATACAGTATATTTTTCTTTTTTTAACGACCGCTAATAATCAAAACCGCGAATAACAATTCCGCGAATGTCGAGGGATTACTGTAAAGACATAAGCAGGTTCTGGCCATCCAAGTGTAAAGGATTAAATAACTTTAAAATTTTCCTTAAATATTGATTTTTTTTTTTTTAAGGCGAAAAACCTGGGTGGTTATTATTGCCTTCTTAAATATTGATTGTCCATATCTCGTTCTCTAATCAATACCGACGTTTCAATTTCTAGCATTATACAAAATATTAGTTTGTATGATAAAAAAAATTCTCCCCTCAGCCCAATGTTGAAATACTTAGAGGAATTTTTGTTTTATTTGTTTTTAAATTATTTGTATATATACTGTCAGTGGGTTTTAAGTGTGTTGTTTTGTGTAAAATTTAGTTTTATTTAAACCCTTTCAAGTATTAATGGGAAATCACAAGTAGGCCTACAGTAGAACCTCGATTATCAGAGGCAAATTAGAAAGACGAAAAAAATAAAATAAAAACTTGATTTTTTTGGTCAAAATCATTTCTGTTAACTTACAAATAAATTTAAGTTAACTGAATTGATTTCGATGATGAATTCATAGCTTGAGATGATTTCTCAAAAAGTAAATTTATAATAAAAACTTTTGTGTTAGATTGAACAGAAAGATTGACAATTGTTTGCCTCAATAGTATGGGTCACGTTTAGCGGACGGGTACTATAGTGAATGACGAAGCAGTCTTGTTCCTGTTATACCCTGTCTTGTTCTGTCTGTCGTAGTAAGATTTACAATTCATCAGTGTTCATCGCCAGTCTGCCAAAATATAGGCTTCATTAAATATACAGTGTCAGTGTAATTTCATTTCAAATTGTAAATCCATTGTAAGTTTAAATTCTGTTGACATGTATCTGTCATACATTTGGTTCAATAAATGAGTTATTGAGTTATATAGTACACAAAACTCATTTTTACCATAGGCTACTTTTAACGGACATAAAAATAAACACTCGCAAAGGCGATAGATTATTTAGGTGTAACTTATTGACACATGTTCTGATGTTTATTACATTACATTTAATGATAAGATAAAACATAATATTTATAACTATAAAACATAATATAAGATAAAACATAATGTTTCTAACTATTTACACTTTTTGATATTTCACTTCAAAACTATCGTACATTACAATTTAATGATAAATAAAATGAGTCCTTGGTCGAGAAAACTTTCTGTCGAGCCATCTTCCGGGCAAAGTCGTCTAATACTAACTGTAATCAACTATAGCGGCTATTTAAGATTATATGCACAACATTGACAAAGCATTTCATTTGTCTCCTTTCCGTGATGATCTTAAGTAATTCTTTATCCTCTTCAAGCAAGAAAAACTCCTCCCACCTAAGCAGTTAGTGGCTGGAATAGAAAGACCAATTCGTAATGCTATTTCTATATTTTGATAGACGTCCTGAAATGAATGGTACTGCAGGTAATTTGAAATGCCTATAAACAACAGTGCCCGGTGCCGCCCTTCTTGACTAGGAGATGAATACTTCTCTACGTCCAACGGTAGACCCACTCTCTGCCGTCGGTCTTTCGTATCAACTTTAATTTATTATATGCAAATGTAACCCGGGAACTTAAGACGGAGTGCGTGAACTTAAATTTAATATTCTTTTAAGGCATAAGGTGCTACGTTAAGAGACATAAAATGTATCGAATAAAGATAACTTTATGTCTTGACGATCGTGATCGAACTGCGCTCTCCGTTCCTAAAAACTGGCGATTGGCCGACGTTGCGTTCTCAGAATCGACGGTGCCAGTCGCAACTCAAAATTGTGTGTGCCTCCTGACACGAAATCGGCCTGATTCTCTACGCCTTAGTCTTTCAAAACTTCATGTTTATTTACTATTTCTTACAATAAGAATAGTAAAAATATCATTGCAAGTACAATTTTTAAAACATATTCAGTATATTTTTTAAGTTGCTGTCTCTGGAAATTTGCCGCCCTAAACCGTGGCCTACTTGGCCTGTTTAGAAAATTGGCCCTGAGTGTAACACAAGTAGGTTAATTTCAGATTAATCTAATTGTAAGTGGTAGCACTGATTGAGACAGCTGGCAGCGACGTTTAGTGTCTTAATTGATTGGAGTTTATCTCCACTTCATGGCTCAACTTCAACAAAACATTGATTCCACAATGAAACGAACTTGAAAAGTAACTGCAAAGACGTGTTCTCAATCAATAACAGCTGGGTTGAACCAAAATCAACCTTCATCAGAATCAGAACTTGAACTCTTTTGCTACGAAAACGAAGATGACCTATGCCAAATCAAGTTTGCCAGAACATCTGCACCATTGCAAAATGCAGAGAATTGGTCAAGGAACTAAATCAACTTGCTACCTACTCTACAGTTGGAAAAAAATCATAGACCAGTATGAAGACTACGGAGATGTTGACAAATCAGATGCAGATAGTGACAATTAAGATTTAAGTAGAGTTCACAGTTGTATTTAGGGAAAGAGTTGTTCTGGTTGTTTAGCTTGTGCTTTAAAAAGTCTAACAACTCAATCCGGTCTTTTTTCAAATTTGTATATAATTATGAAATTTGTAATGACACTGCCTTGTACCCAAGTTACATGAGAAAGAGTTTTCTCTAAATTAAAATGATTTAAAAACCGTTTGAGATCTTCTCTAACCCAAGAGCTGCTATCACCAATGATGTTAATGGCAGTTGAAAGCAGCGAGCACAGAATAGACATAGAGAGGCGACCTGGGCCGGCCGGGGGTAAGCGCTTGCCCCAACTGTCATGGCGGCCGCGCGGCATGAGTCGCCCTACTTGCGAGCGTAATAGAATTTTTGTTTCTTGTTTTAATATTATTTAAATGTTTATTTTTCACAGAATAGAAACTAACTGATTATAAACAATTGGTGATTTCCTTTATATGGTGTTTCAGTGGCAAGACTGATGAAAATTCATTGTAGTTGTCATACTTAAAAAAAAATAATGTTATGTTAAGAACAATTGATGTCACATTGTTTACATATTCAGTTTGATTGTAAAATAAACTATTTTTAATCCTGATGCCACGTTTTAATCTTAAAACATTCAACCAATAAAATGATAAACATTCAAATTGTTCTCAAATTTATAAAGTGAAGATGATTAAAACAATAAACATTTCAACAATTAAATCTCAACATTCCAAATGTAAATTAGAAACTAAGTTTTAACAAAATATTTGTCAGATTAAAAAAGTTTTAAATATGTATAAATCTATAAATATATTTTAGGGAAGATGAAAATTTAGTGCTACCTAGCAAATAATAATATAAAAGTTAACATTTATTATACAAGTGATATGCTGTGATTTGCGTGACTATTTTATGTTCTGTTAAAAAGTTAAAGTAAATTTTCATGTCTTTTTTTTTGACGTAGTAAATAATATTATTATTCTTAAAAAACAGTAAATAACATTCAAAGGCACTTAAGATTATTAGTAATCAGGAATGGAAGACAAAATGTGCATGTCCGCCGTATCGACCGGCCGCTGTGTTGTGTTGTCGCCGAGCGTGGATTTGAGCTGCGAACACACTATAATTTGCCAGTACTCAACCTAACTTCCTGAACAAATCGCTAACGTAATTGAATAAAGTTTGACATAAAAAAAATTAATTTAACACTTTATCTGAAAGTTTCTCGCTGACGAAATTCACGTGCCCTAAAAATAAAAAACTCCCTCACAGGTCAACTTTTTAATGACATTCACTTCAATTTAAAAGACATTGGAAAAGTCAATCTATTAATTTAATATGATACCTGTAAATTTTAAAAATGATATCATCTTTCAACATTGCTCTATATTCCTTTAAAATTTCAAAATTTTTGGAAGTGCCGAAGAGTTTTAAAATGCGGTGTATTTATTAAGCGTTCAGGCTAACTTTCTAGTCGCTCACCGCTGGTTTTTCGTTTCTCGCCCCAACTGTCATGGCCGCCAGTGGCTTCACTGCCCAATATGCAGCTTAAATGGCATTAGCCCCTCTATGGCTATTCTGTGCTCGCTGGTTGAAAGAGATGTTTTTGTAAACCTTGACAAGAATGTGGTTATAGATGAATTGGCAACTTCAAATGAAGAGGCAACTTAGACTAAAATTACTTAAATAATTAGGTGATGTATCTTACGTTATACAACATAACTATTTTATCTTTATATATATAAAGGAAAAAATCTCAGATTATATTTTACAATTGTATTTAATTATCTCTTTTGTTATTGTATAATATAAAAAAATCAAATTGAATATTTGAAAACAAAATTATCTATAGAAATACAGAAAACTCTTTGGGTTAGAATAAGAAAATTAATTTAATAATATCCTAAGCTACTGAATTTTAGTTTGTGAATAGAAGCGCGGAATGAGCTCATTTAGATAAAAAAAATCAGGAATTCATCTCGGGTGGAGACTCGTGCCGGTTCATTCAATAGGAAGGATTATTTTCCCTTTTGTTCATTACTAGGATAAATTAAAGAATATTTATAAAATGAAAAACTATGTACATAACCTAAAAACTATAAAAACATAAACATATAATCTTCATTCATAAAGTCTTAAAGAAAATTTGAATTTATGCATGAAATATTGTTTGTCAAAAGTTAAATCAAATTATTATTTGAAATTCAAAATTATTATATCCACTTAATAAAGTCTCTGTTCATTTATTTATCATTTAGTGTTTATTTATTCAAGTCACCTATATATTTCGAATTAACACTTGCTTTTAAAATATGGTAATTATACACAAAAAAATTATGGAGCACATAAAAGTAAGGTTAGATCTCACCCATTTTTCTGAAGGATAGTTTCTGAATAAGTATTTTATCTAGCGTTATTTCTATTAACCTTTTTTTTTATACTTATGATTTATTCCTTTTAACAAAGTTGAATAATTTTCTAATGTTCTTTTCTTGCCATTACTTCTCTTGGAACTTATTTTAGAAAAATTATTTCACCATGACTTTTTTTTCTATATATTTTTCTCATCTAACAAAATCTTTTTGTTGAACATCTGGCAGTTTCACTGAATGGAGAACATCTGTTTTTGGTACATTGCACTTTCTATTAAACTAATTTTATTTCTTCTACTGCTTCCATTTTATTTCACAGTAGTTTTGGTTTTAGACCACATTAGGCCAAATCCTTATTGGAGTTGAAATATTTCAGTTATCAGTTTTAGGTGTACATTCGTGGTGGAAATTGTTCGTACAGGCTTGTTTAGTAGAAGTTTAGAGAATCAAAATATATATTTACCAAAATCAAAACCAGTTCTTTTATCAAGATTCAGGTAAATGATGTGGTAAATATAAAGAAATTGGTTTGGTTTCATATATTGCACATGCACACATATATCTATCAGTCCAGAAATATAAATTTTCAGATATTGGGGCTTATAATTACCAAAAACACCTTCTTGGCATCTTCAGTCTGATGTAACAGGGAATTTCTGATTTAAAAAAAAAAAAAAACGCAAATACATATTTTAAATGTTAATATTTTTTTTAATTTTCGGGAGTTATTCTGAATAGAATAGGGAATAACATCATATACAAGGTTAGAGGGAAAATATTTTTTTACATAGTTTTTAGGCCCTAAACTTAAAAATTATTTACAAATATTAGTTTTTCTTTACTTTTTCAGTTATAGTACACATGTAAGACTGGAATTAATACCATTTTTTCTAAATTTGGTTGTAATTATTCTAATTCCAAACAAAACGAGACCAAAAGCATTATTCTATCTTTGATATTAGCTAAGCTACAATGGTTTATGTAAACATTCGTCAAAATACTGAAAATAGGCTTGGCGGTAATAGACAATCCCACACAACAGTGGCTTGGCGGTCAAAGGGTTAAGTTACGATTCTAGTCATAGTTACAGTTCAGGTGCAACTGATTTTGAAGTGAAACTTGATAAATCAGAAGAAGAAGGAGAAATAGTCCAAGGAGATAAACCGGCTAAAACGTTATGTTTAGCTAAAAGACGTAATTGTAAACATGATACTAATATATCAGTAAAATAAAATGGTCAGAATTTTACAGAGCCAGAACTTTTTAATAATAACTATAGTGGAACCGTACATGATTGAATACCTTAACTGAATATAAGTGACGAGTTTGGCCATTTAAGAGGTCTGGATGAGGCACTATGTGCCAAAGGGTTAACAGATGAGTTGAAGCTTGATATTTTCATTATTTGGGTCGTGGTTCCTTCCCACTAAGGAGTAGTTGAATAAACAATAGCTGAACTAAGTACATCATATCTGGTGAAAAAATTACCTTGGCATGATATTTTTGTACTATAGATCTGAGAAACTATTATTCAAAAATGATGAATTCAGGAAGAAAATAGGCCCTCATGCTTTAGATAATTTAGATCGGGACCAAAAAGTCTGGACATCAGTGCCGTAAAACACTAAATTCGGGAACTATCGATTGAGAATGTATTGTGTTTATAACAAAATCAAGGTGTTATCAATAAAACAAGAAATGTGTGAAGTCGCACTCAAATACTGTATTAGAAACTATTTTTAGACCTGGAACCAGTGGCGTAACCAGGATTTGATTTTGGAGGGGAGCCCAGCACCAGGTGGTCTGGGGGTATTTTTGAAATTTAATAGCTCTAAAACCTAGTTTTGATCTACTTTTTATGTTAATTTTTTGCAAATTTATTACTATTGTAGGTTTAAACTATAAAAAATTAGATTAAAAACGATTTGGGGTTATCAAATTTTAAAAGTATTTCCCTTTATCAAGTAGCCTTTTTTATGTAACCAAATAACTTCATTATGTAGCATAATAAAGTTACAATAAAATAAACTTTAACTTAAACACTTTAAATTTACCGTACTTTAAATTTTACACTTTTGATATTAACCTTTACTCTATGGAATAAATTCGGAAAAAAGTAGGACAAATAAAGTTTTATTTAATTTTAATGAAAAGCTTTAGGACAGTTCATCATATAATTCAATGAAAAAAGTACACCAACTTTCTATTCCTAACTAAAATTTAATCTTCTACAATTTCTTGAATATTGATTGATAATTTCATCGGTGTCAATGTTGATATCTCGATGAATAGATAAAAGGGCTAAGTGTTGTTAGCCTTTCTTCACCCATGGAGTTTCTTAGTTAGGTTTTGAATTCAACAAAGTCACTCACTCAGAACAATATTGCACTGCACCTGTATGTATGCTGTACGCATGAGTAATGGCGGCGCGGCGGGCAGACGTCGACGCTGTTCGCTGTTCCCTTCAGTGAGCTAACCGGCCCACGATGCAACGGCGCTCATTTCATTTCATTTTATTTCATAGCCGTGATACAAAATATTGTTTGGCCAGGTCAAATTACCAAATCTTGCTAATATTTACATTTTTACAAAAACTAATACATATACATAAATAACTCAAAGATCATGAAATTACAATAATAGTCAATCAATAACAATAATACAATTAATACAATGAGGCAATAACAAACAACTATCACATTTACCATCGCTAAAATACAACTACTAACATTAACAAAATTATATTTAACAATATTGCCAAAACCTTACCCCCCAAAAAAACAAATTAAAATGTATGGTGGATGAACTCGCTTACCGAGTAAAAGGATTTTGACGACAGGAGTCGTCTTAAGTTATTTTTAAATTTTATGAAATTTGCTCAAGGCTCAAGCTAAGTTTAGGGATACCAACTTAAAGCATATTCATATATTATGCACAACTTTATTTGCTATTTCAATTCTTAAAAATACATGATCGATGCAAACCAGGAAATTTAAATATTGCAATTACGAAACAAAAATAAATTCTTGTTCTAAAAAAAAAAAAACTGGAAAATTTCGAGGTGGGGCTACGCCACTGCCTGGAACTTTCAATAATCATGTGGTTTTAGTGGTGTACTTTAAAAAAACATAACAACTTGTAACTCTTAAAACAATATTGTTGTGTAAAGTCAATTGAAATGTTTGTGATTATAGGGTGAAGTTGGAAGTTGTGGAGGAACCTTTGGAGACGCATGAGGACGTAAGTTTTAAAACAAAGTTTTTTACAAATCTGAATTTTTATATTTACGGAACTTTACTAAATTAACTTCATTGGCCTGAGGCCGGATCGATTGTATATATACTAAGATTATTTTAATTAGTTTTTAGAGCTAAAGGCATTATATTAATAAATTCTATTCATTTATTAGTCTGTTGGTTGTACTAATAGTTTCTCAACAGTAGGGACTAGGTAGGTTAATATACAATATTAAGCTAATTAAAATATTGTTATTAATTTATTGAGTTTATTTTCATTGTGTTTGAAAATTTGAATACTAATAAACGGTACCAGGAACTGGCACACACTTCTCAGATTCACTGTGACTTCATAATTGTAGGAGAGGTGATTTATTAAAGTAGGAGATTAACTAATAAATATTATTATTATTATCTAAAGAGAAAACTATTCGATCGATTTCAAAAAAAATTTGCACCAAACACGTCAATTAGGGCTGTATAGATGCTCGAAAAAAGGTTTTGAAAAACAACCCCCTTTATGGCCAAAAAACCCCCAAAAATCAGTTATTATTATTATTATTAGCTAAACGAGAATTTTTAGAAAGATGCGGTTTTTTTCACATGTTAGGGTACATTAAAGGCTACAAATAAGCCAAATTTTATCAAAATCGTTAGAGTTGTTTTTTTATAAAAAAATTACTGATTTTTTGGGGGTTTTTTTGTCAAAAAGGGTGTTGTTTTTAAAAAAAATTCAAAACCGTTTTTCATGCATCTATGCAGGCCTACTTGACATGTCTGGTGCAAATTTGTTTGAAATCGATCAAATAGTTTTCGCTCTAGCTTTGTATACATACAGACATACATACAAACAGACATTTTGTAAAAATCACTTTTTTTTAACTCAGGTGGTCCCAAAACGGATATTTCCACAAAAATCTCAACATTGATTTTTATTGCGATCGCTATACTTTCTCTATACTATAATAGTATGGTGAGAAAGTAAAACTATATCAAGCAAGAAATTGTAGATTTTTTGCTGGTTCAATAAAAATTAGTTTATTAAGTACAAAAATAATTAATTTATTAATGAGTGGGCTTTGTAAATGTTTATATCTTTTCTGAGGTAAATTTTATAAGTTAAAAAAGCAATAGTTATATTATTATAAGTTAAATTTTAAAAATCTCAAGAGTTGTGGAAATTTGAATGCAATCAATACAAATTTAAATTGCTCTTAGAATATTTTAAAACATCTACAGTTATAATTATTTTGAAGAACTGCAAATTTGGATTATGTGTAAAGGGGCTTGGTCCCTTTAACTTCAGATAAGCAAACATTTCAGTGTAGGCTACATTTGTTTTAAAAGTTTTTATGTCTGTATGCCAGATAAACTAATGAAGAAGATGAAAAACAAACACACAATTTTTAGTTAATTCTACAAAATTTATTGTTAAAAACTAGATTAAAAAATATTAAAATCTAACTTATAATAAACGGTACCAGGATGGCACATACTTTCTCACAAACATATTTAAATTATTAAACAGATTCACTGTGCTTCATAATTGTAGGTTTGGTAGGAGAGGTGATTAAGTAAAAGATTAACTAATAAATGTTATTATTATTATCTAGAGAGAAAACTATTCGATCGATTTCGAACAAATTTGCACCAAACACGTCAATTAGGCCTGTATAGATGCACGAAAAAGATTTTGAAAAATTTTGAAAAACAACCACTAAATGGCCAAAAAACCCCAAAAATCAGTTATTATTATTATTATTATTATTATTATTAGCTAAACGAGAATTTTTGAAAAAATGCGGTTTTTTGCATATGGTAGGGTACATTAAAGGCTACTAATAAGCCAAATTTTATCAAAATCGTTAGAGCCGTTTTTTTATAAAACAATAATAACTGATTTTTTGGGGTTTTTTTTCCATAAAGAGGGTTCCTTTTTAAAACCGTTTTTCGTGCATCTATACAGGCTTACTTGACATGTCTGGTGCAAATTTGTTTGAAATCGATCGAATAGTTTTCGCTCTAACTTTGAATACAGACAGACATTTTGTAAAAACCACTTTTTTGGACTCAAGGGGTCCCAAAACGGATATTTCCACAAAAATAACCAACTTTTTACTGTAAGAACAATTTAATGAAAATGTTAGTAAATTGTAAGGATAAAATAGATAACACGCAAAAAAATGTGTTTATAAATTGACATGTAACATTTGTAATGCAGCTTATGTAGGCCAAATAGGCCGTAGTTTTAAATGTAGGTTAAGTGAACACGAAAGAAGTTGGCAGTTGGGTCATAATGACTAGTTTTTCCAATCATTTAAAAATGCATGTCAATGAGATAAGTATTAATTAAATTAATTGGAAATGTTAGAAATAAAGAGATTATTTTGTAAAGACTCTAGCATTGTATTAAATTATCAGATAAACTTCATATCAAACGTACCTTCGTTTAAATCATTGTCTTCCCTATGACCATAGGTCTCCCACCATACCCTTTCCCTTTACTTTTGTTTGTTAGCGAAGTAACTGCTCTATGTTGTAATATGTATATGACTTTTCTATATTTTCCTTAGTCTACGATTAGCTGCATTGTAAATGCTGTCGCTTGCGAAACCACGGTCAGCAAGACTCAATAAATTTTGTAGAATTAACTAATCGCCCAGTATATAGGGGGGTTTCAGCTTACATTAATTGCGGTAAAAGATTTTTTTCTAGGATCGTTTGGTATGGTGTGGGTATGCCAAATCTAATTTTGCGACCTCGAAAGGGAGGGGAACAACTTTTGGGGGGCAAAAAACCGCAAAATTTTCGGACTTTTTCCAGTTTTTCGCTTATAAAGGCCCTCGTAAACGAGCAACAAAAATGCTACATTGCCGGCAATAATTCTGAAAACTGTGGCCCAGCAACATTTCCAGAAATGTATTGCCGCAACATGGCCGAGCAATGTGTAGCCAGATATGGCCCGTCTACATTTCGGCCATAGTGTTGCCCAAGAATTTATTGCGTACACGTGGCAATAATGGCTGAAAGTGAAGAAGTGCTTGTTATAGTGCAGCATACATAGTAATTAACAATTAATTACAAGAAGAAAAAGAGAAGAATGTGGATTCGACCAAGTAGTTTGTTTTCCTCCTGAACAACCGCTTTTCTGTTTCTTTCTTTCATTTTTTGCGTAATTTCGCAGGCTTCTGAATTTTGTATATGCCTCATCACTACTTGTATGAAATTGATTGGCTATGAATGCCCAGGACCGGCGCAAGGAACATGCAGACGCATGGGGCGCCGCCAGGGAGGGGGCGCCGGTGCGGCGAAAAAAAATGAAGACCAAGGCGCCTTCAAAATTTTTCGAAAATTGTTTTTCCACCGAAAAATGTTTGCCTAAAGACGTGGCTGCCCTTTTCGGGTTTTAAAAGAAACTCCCTATTTCTTTTTTAGGGACAGATATCCTTTCAGAGTCGGCGCCCTTTAGTTTCAGGGCAAATTCGCTCCCCCTCCCCCCTAAAGACTCAACCGCCCCTTTCGGGAACTAAAAAAAATTTCATATTTCTTTTTGGCGCCTCTTTACGGACACAAAATACCACATACACCAGTTAAGGTTGAGCGAGGGCCTTGCCAGTTTCGCGACAGCCTTGAGAGAGCTTCAATCTTTTGGCGCTGGATCGCTAGTAGTAGCGAACGAAACTGTGTTCTCCCACCACCTTGCCTTTCTCCTCTCTCTCTCTCTCTGCAAACATCTCTTTCAATTTCTCAATCTAACAGATCAAACTATACTCGCGGCCAAGAAATTAGGCGGGTGATAGAAATGGTGATGTGGCCACTTCGTGCTGTAGTTTTATTTATACAAATACACCCGTCAAGTAAAGATTTTTGAAGCGCAAGTAAGTGTGCTTTCTCTCGAGCTTGTGAATCTGTCTACAGGGCATAGTGAAATAAAATTATACCACTGCCTTCAGAAAATGCTACTGA
>JAGFPH010014500.1:10992-23456 GCA_018207615.1 Philaenus spumarius | reverse complement strand
GCAGAGGCCGCCATAGGTCGTCGGAGTTAGTGAGCGAAGCAAGCAGATGCTCCTAGTGTTAAATATGCGTTGTGTGAAGATTTTTTTATCACGTTTTTACTTCACGCCAGTGTTGAAGGTTCTGGACAGTAGTGCACGTGGACTACCGCGCTAACCAACGTCCCGCACCGCTCCACAAAACATTTGTTTCTATAACATTCTTAGATTGTAGGCTACATTTAGAAGATTTTTTTTTTTCTTTTCTCGATGTAGCTGTTAAGTCAATTGCCCTTTGGGGATTCATACATAAAAAAAGAAAAACAATAAACAGAAAATAAAATACTTTAGCAATTTTGTTTTTTAGTTAGTTTTTACCTCGTAAATATAATTTAGAATTTTATAAAAAAGAAACTTTTGTATTAATACAAGTACTTACTTTATCAAAATATTGGTTACAGCACAAATTAATTAGAGTTGTTATAGGTTTTGGTGTTTTTACACTGCCTATTATTTGAATATTTCATTTATTTCGGTCATACAGACTACCTTAAAATGTATTCTACTTTTTGGAGAGTTGAATATTAATAATTCGACCTCGCAGCTGAACCGCTGACGTGAGTTGAGCGAATTCCCAAAATTAAGTTTGTAATTTTTAAGGTTTTAGCCAACTATTTGGAGAATTTGTCTACTCACGAAGACGTTGACTAGCTGCCTGTGTGTACGAAATATATTAGAATCGTTTACACTTCAGTCTCCAACCCGCCTGATGCGTTACTTCCTTCCGCTCGCAGCGGAAAAAATCCCGTTGCGAGTTTGCGGTCTAGTCAATTTTGGAGTGCTTCGCTTCGCTCGCAACGTACAGACTCGGCCGATGCCCCAAGTTAAAATCCCCTGCGTGGGTTTTAATCGGGTACTTTTATGGTATTTTACAATTTGATTGATTTTGATTGGGATTGATTTCAAACTCTATAAGGTCGCGTAAAAGGATAAAACGTGCGGAATAATCTCCTATACTTATTCTTATAGAGGAAATCCCAAACAATTTCATTCAATGAGAAAAATCTCAAACAAATTTACTTCCTGCCAAAAAAGTGCTTCGTGTTGGATTTGTTTGGCGAACGAACTCGTCCGAGCCACTTACAAAATCAACGTGTCTAAGAAATTTGGACCAATTGGGACGTAAAATGCAGCCGTTAGATTGCTAACACAAACACACATATATATAGAGGGAGAGACTAATGAACCCGGAAATACTTCGCTATTGCTTGATTTAGTTTTAAGGGTAGTTATTACATGTCATCCCTTTGACTTAAGTAATTGAATTGCAAATGTGTGTTTTTTTTTATATTAACTAAGAATCAAATTTAATAATTTTAGCTTAATTAAATAAATAACTAATGAGCTTGACTTGTGAGAAAGTAGCTTAGATAAAATAAAACCTGAACACAAAATCTCACAATAAATACGTTTACTAACATCAAACGCGTTTCAACGACAATGTCGCCATCCTCAGTGATGCACGGGCTACAGTAACCAAACTATAACTCATCAGTTATAACTGATGAGTTATAGTTTGGTTACTGTAGCCCGTGCATCACTGAGGATGGCGACATTGTCGTTGAAACGCGTTTGAGGTTAGTAAACGTATTTATTGTGAGATTTTGTGTTCAGGTTTTATTTTATCTAATTTAGCTTTATTGTTTATAGGAATTTAAATTTATTTATTTTTATTGTATAACTGTAGCTACCCCATTTAAATCTATTTGTTTGTAGTGACCACATTTTCTACAAAATACTGGTAGTAATATGTGGAAATTGTGAAATTTTAGTAAAATTAGTTGAATAGTTTTTGAGAATGTGGAAACAATAAGTGTATTACTATTCAATTTTAAGAGTGCTTATTCCATTTCACCCCTTTGACCTAAGTAATTAAATTGCAAATAGTTTTGTGTATCTCTTAAACATAATATTACACAATTTTAGTTTTATATCTTGTAGGAAGTTAGTTTCATTTATAATTATTGTATAGGGGTAGTAACCCGATTTCAACCTCACAGCCTGTACTAATTGTAACGGCTAAACACTCCTGATAATGGCATTTATATACTGTGAAATTTTTAGCGAAATCGGTCGAATAGTTTTTTGAGTCTAAAGAGGACAAAGAAACAAGAAACGTTCATTTTAATTTACAGAGATATTGTCAATTACTTCACAAAATGTGTTCCGGGAACCATGATCGGTGCTCATTTACTACTCCCGACCGTAGGTCTCACAGTAATTCACTGCAAAAGCTCATATTCAATATGAAAAGGATAGAAAGGCAGAAAGGGACTATTAATGCGATACTGTACTAATTATACCACTAAGAATGCCTACTAGTACAGTTCGAGCAAACTAGGAGTGAACTTGGCCTAATGGGAGAGTCATCCCTTCTACAGTCTATTTCTCCTTAAACCTGCCTTGGCGGAACAACCAATTCCACAAAAAATAGGTCCACAAATAACATTTAACTGAGGAAATAGACATCGCTCACATTCTTATAACTTTACCTACTTGCTTACAACCTTTTTATAAATAAACGGTATCAGTTAACTGACACAAACTTTCTCCCAACTTACTGTAGTCAAAATAATATTGTTTTTAATCATTTTATTTACTACTTTTTAGAACAAAACAAAAAAATAATATTCTACCTACGTCAATCGTATAAAAAAGTTATTGTCCCAGGCGGGATTCGATCGCGCGACCTTTGAATTACTGGCCGTCCTCGCTACCGTTGTGCTACCCCGCGCGGCCGTCGCTGTGATGCTAGATTGACAACATAAACTTGTTTATTTTTTAACATTTCCCCATAATTATGAAACGCCGAAGTTTTGATAAAAGCGGGTGGTGTCATTTTGTTTGGCATCTTAAGCACTATAAATACTGAAAATTTGATCAAAATCGTTAGAGCCGTTTTTGAGAAATTTGCATTTTTGTCGTTTTTTATTGGTTTTTAGGGGTAAATTACCCTTAAAAATTAAAAATTCAAAAAAATGAAAAAAAACGCCTGGAGATATTAGGGTTTAGTACCTACATACCAAATTTCATGAAAATCGGACCAATAGTGTCCTCTCTGGTCGTGTATACATACTGACAGACTGACAGACAGACACCACTCTAAAAACACTTTTTTGGGTTCAGGGAGCACCAAAACAAAAAATTCCACTAAAAATATTTTTGGGTTCAGGGAGCACCAACACAGATAATTGCACTAAACAATTTTTTGGGGTTCTGGGAGCACCAAAACAGATAATTCAACTGAAAATTCAAATTCGAACATTTTTACGAAAACAATACTTTTTCCATATACTACGTATAGGGTGGAGAAAGTAAAAAGTATTTCACATTTTAGAGAAAACTATGACAAATATCTATAAATAAGTAAGGTTTTGTTTCATACAAAATTATAAAATGTTATAACTGTGATGCAAAATTGTACTAAGTGTTTTATAAAATAAAAGTGATGACAACAAAAATGTTCAAAGCGAAAAATTTTTGTAGTTTTAGGCAAAAGGAAAACTTTTTGCGAGAAAGTTGTTGATAATTAGTGGAATTAACTTTTTATTTAAAACAATTTTCTGTACGACCTTTTGTTTAGTCAGGAGGAAGGTAATTCCTGTAATGAATACATTTTGTGCTTGTTTGACATTGATTTGGTGCGATCCTGGCTGTTCCGTAGATCCAATGACACCATAATACTATCTTGTTTTAATCATACTGTATTATTTAAAGTTTAGTTAGGTTAAAGTTAGTTTTAGGTTGTTAGTTAATACACATACGAAATTTGTGTGGGAAAAGTAAATAGGATGATGTAACGGGACGGGAAGGGTATCTCAGGAAATACTTCCTGCCTTCCTGCTCTCTTTATTTGTCGATTTCAAGAACGCATTCTCCTCATAATTTTTAACACATGCGCAAAAGATTTGTCAACCCTTGGTTCACATATTTCCAGTATAAAAAACTATCAAAAAACTAAAATAAACTAACCCGAATTCGTAAAATGTTTCTGAATATTTTAATTTATTATAATGCATAGAATCCGATCCTGTATTATAGCACGATAAGGTTTTTTGTGACACTTGTATATATTTACTAGCTGGCCCGACCCGGCTTTGCACGGATAGACAAATCAACCTGATACTAATAATTAGCCCAAGTGTTTTAGTTCATTGTAAAAAAAAAAAAAAAAAAAAATGTTCATTGTAGGCCTAACCTAAAATTATATTCAGTTTTTGATCCAAATCAGTTGTTGATCAAAATCAGCTGTTTTAAGCTATTCATACGAACAGCTGTTTTTTGTGCCCATGATAAAATCAAAAGAAATCTTTCTTCTTCTTCCTTAAGATTGACCTTCCATAAGATTAACATTGAAACTTTGAGGGCCACTGGGGCGTAGCTCTTATCACTAAGGGGTATGAAAAATAGATGTTAGCCGATTCTCAGACCTACTCAATATACTCACAAAATTTCATGAGAATCGGTCAAGCCGTTTCGGAGGAGTACGGGAACGAACATTGTGACACGAGAATTTTATATATAAGATAAATAAAACAACTAATTTTTACACGTCCTGTTCACTAAGAAAAATGTGTTTATCACTTTTATTTACCGTTACATTACAGTGACAAACTAGGGTGTACAGTGAAGAAAAGAGGTCTATTTTTTTTTATTGAGGTTGTACTGGTGATGTTGGACACAACAAACACAGCGTGGGGACCGGGCCTTACTTCCCCTCTCGGAGTGCATTGCCGGCGTGAGGAATCTGTACTAAGTTGTTGTTCATAACAATATCTTCTGTTTGTAATACAGGCGGGATGTTTTAAAGGCATGTGTTGATTCGACTCTTCCATTACTTGCTTTACCACAGCTGTAAACATCACGTGACCTAATGCTTTACTTTATGGCGCCAAACTGTGTCAGGGAGCACTTAGAACCACTGTTTTATTGCAAAACTTTTCTTACATTTTATTCATTTATTTTATCAACATTTTGTTTGTCTTTTGTGCAATAAACTACGATGAAACTGAAAGCTTTTTGTTTATTATTTAAATGCAGTTTTTAATTCCCAACGTATAATCCATAGGAAATGTGAGCTATTGCAGCGACCCTTATGTAGTAAATGAGCACCGATCACGGTCCCCAGAACACGTTAAAAGATAGTATGTTTATCTTTCTTTAAATATATAATAACGTATGTACATAAAAATGTTTAACAAATAGGCCTACAGTTTTATATATCCATATTATTGAACACATTTACCGAGTTAAAAATCCAGGTACGTGGGCCTAGCTAGATAAGTTTGTTGTTTTTTTAAATAGTTTGTTTTTCAATGAATATATTAGAAAGGTTAATTGCCTTGTATTTCCGTCTGACAATCCAATGTTTTTCCTTCCTGCTTAGGATGACTAGTTTCGACAGTTAAACCGTCATCGTCGGATCCTTGTCCATCATGTTAAAAAATGTTGTTTTATTTCCGCCGTTCTGAGGCGTTGTCATCACTGGCATTTAACGTTCACAAAATAAATTAATACATTTATACACAAATTACACATTACAAACACAACGATTACACAAACATGTTTGTACAAATGCACGAATATCGCGGTTTAATAATACAGTATTTTAAATTTAGCTACGTAGCAGAACATGTTGGATTGTCAGACGGAAATACAAGGTATTTAACCTTTCTAATATATTCATTGAATTAACAATCCAGGAGGCTACACATAAATATACTATGTCTAAATTTGTTTTTCAAATGATGTACTGTATTTCTGATGTGTATCTAATTAATCAGCCTGTGATTTTTCACGGGGGCTTAATAGTTTAGGTTTTAATTTTTTCTTTTATGTTAAGTTTTTTAGTTTTTTTTAGGGTTCTGGCTTCTGATATTGTTTTAATTTAATGAGTTGAAAACTTAATGTTATGTGAATTATTCGTCATACATATACAATGTTTTGATAAGTTATGTGGAGACTTTACAAATACATTATACGTGTTTTGTTAGTTTAATATCATATGAACATTTTTGCGAAACGTTTATATCCGCCATTTTATATTTTTTACTAAAGGAAATGGATAATATATTGTGTTAAAATGTATACATGCATTATGTTATGTATGCATGTATTCAGTCGTACCAGTGCGCCATAGCAAAAATAATATTTTGTATTATTTAAAAATTGCTGCCGTTTAAAATTTGTATTGTCAAATATATTAAAACCTTTAGCTATACAAAAACAAAAAATGTAAAGAGAATAAATAATTTGGGTTTTTCTTATGACAAACAAACTTTCTGGAAGTATTAAACCTGATATTATGACATTTAAATAGCTAAAGAATACATTCAGATAGTTCTTAGAGTTTTCAGAACATTTATACGGTAGTAAGTCCTTTAGAAACAACTAACAAATTTTGCGTATCAAAGATTTGCCATTTTCCACAGTTTTCATCCGGTCTCTGTCTAATTTTCTTATAATTATTTGTGCCTCTAGGGTGGAGAGTATCATTTAGTCGCCAAGAAAGGAAAGGCGGTAATTTTCTTAAGGGTGACTAAGATGCTTTCTTCCCTTAGGTGTGGCTCCCTGTCCGCCATATTGAATCTGATTCCCATAAGAGCAATGCTACAGAATAAGTCATTTTTTCCGTCAATTCGTGGAATAAATTTAAAAATTTGGTTTCATTTTGAAGTACTGTCATATGCGGGTGTTGATTGCTGAATACATTTTCAAAAACTGTTTTATTGTTTTCATAAACGTATTATTAGTCAAAAATAGTAAACTTTATTAATTTGTTACTCAGTTGCAAAAAGAGATATCGCAATAAAACCTCAGCAATCAACACCCACAATCTATTTTACATTAAGAAAAAAATACAGCTTTCGTTTTTTGACAAAAATGACACAAAAATATGCTTAATAGTGAAGGTATGTTTAGGCTATTTAACATTGAAATTGGTACCCATCTTCGTCGTTTTGAATTTAGGGAGCCAAGCCTTAAGACATACAATTCACCCCCCCCCCCCCCCAGCTACAGTTTTAGTAATTAATTTGCATTTCACTGTGGAAGAAGCTTTATTAAAACATGGACATTCATACATATTTACACAACAATTGAGGGTTTGCCAAGAATACACACGGAAGTACATTCATGCGTTGTTGTTTTAGCAGCTGTTTTACTAACATATGATTTAGCGGGAGAAAAAGTGCCCATATAAAAAAGCATTGAATATACTTTACAGCGCGCCAGTAGGCGGGTGACAAAGTAAACTCAATGTTTCTTATAAGAGCACTAATCCTGCCCCGGATCATAAGTTGTTCTTTCTATCCTATTAATGAGGCAGAAAAGTCCTCTTAAAGTTTACCGGAGGAAAAAGTTTTTGTTTGTTTTAAACTACAACGAAACCATTAGGACTCGCGTTCAATTAATTTTTGTTGTTGTCATTTTATAAAACTAAAAGCTTCATATGAAGACCTGCGGCTTCACTTTTTAATGTGATTAAAATACATTAAAGGACTATCGGGGTAAATAATACTCATCCTTGCCGTTAAGCAAAATTTAGTACAAAATTATTTAAGCTCCGAATTCCATGAGCCAAAAACGCACAGTGAGTTTTTCGTTTAAATTGATATGTTTCCCTTTTAGACCTACGTAAATGATTAGCTATGAGTAATCCTGTTTTCATTACTACTGAACGAACGTAAATATTAGAATCAGGTTTTGAGGTGTATTTCACATCTGCAGGTAGGCCTACATATTACATAAAATGTTAGATAGTACGAAAAATATGTTACCCCCTATAAATTTGAAAGTAGATGTGATTGAGGAACCTACTCTATGTAAAAATACTACTTTATTAAGATTTTTTAAAAATTATCCGCCATCTTAGATCCGCCATTTTGAATGAAATTTTGTTTTTTTTTTAATTGGAAGGTGGTCATGTGATACATCATTTCGATGTAGAACTTCAAGATAAAACCGACGGTGAAATTTGCACATCCATATCTTTAACCGATTAAAAATAGCGGCTAAAAAACAACGAAATCGTGTTTTCCTATTTTGCTGTACTATTTTTTTTATACAGTACTAATTATTATTCTTTAATAATACTCACGAGCGTGGACCTGAGATTTACAGGCGCTAAGACTGGTGCCGTTGGCCACGGCTGTACTAGCCATGTCACTAATATGTTTTGCGGAACTATCAACCCTCCGATTTCTCAGAAATGCCGACTTTCAAATCCTAGTGGATCACCTCGGTAACATCCTTCAATACTATTGTTAAACACACGTACTAATTTTTAATAAAGAAAACTTCCGTGTTTTCAAGAGAAGAGATGCAGACCGATGTTTTTAGAAATGTATTTAAAATAAGTGTCACGGCAAAACCAATGCACTTTCCAGGTCCACACCCGTGAGTACAGCACAGTAAATAAACTTTCAAACGATATTCCACACTACGATATTTCGGAGTATTTCAAAGTTTTGAGTTATAGTCATTTTTATTTTTTCAAAATTGATTTCGGGTGGTTCAACCAAATATCGTTGTGTGGCATATCGTTTAAAGCGTATTTAATTCTGAATCTAAAAAGAAGAATTGTTAATATTTTTTTTAAATAGTACCCTACAGCAAAATGGGGCAAAATCGGAAACACAATTTCGTTGTATTTTCCGCCATTTTTAATCGGTTAAAGATATGGATGTGCAAATTTCTCCCGTTGGTTTTCTCTTGAAATTCTACATCGAAATGATGTATCACATGACTGACCACCTTCCCATAAAAAAAATTTCATTCAAAATGGCGGATCCAAGATGGCGGATAATTTTTTTGAAATCTTAATAAAATAGTATTTTTACATAGAGTAAGTTACTCAATCACAACTACCTTCAAAATTTCTTTACATACGAAATATTAAACCGTTTCCAGACTTTGTCTCCACCCTGTATAACTTGGGCAAAATATGTGCCAAGTATCAGGTCCCTAGCTTAACAGCTGCGTTCGTCCGGTAACATTTCCTTTCGGGGCGACAAAGTGATGCTGTCCTCCCTTAAGGCACAACTATTTTGGCACTTCTTTCCTTTTGAACACACACATATCAGTGAAACAAGCCGGATGCTCAAGACCATATCTCTTTCCTGGGCAGAAATATCGCATTTGGAACTTTGGAAAGGCTTGAAATATGATTTATCGTCGAGTAAGCTGTCGATTTATCGCCGTCAATTTGTCTACCCGGCTGTTATTTGTATCACACGTTGCTTCAAGAATGGATAGATTGAATCGTCCAGAAATCGTTTCAAAATAACCAGAACTCCTTGTTCACAAAGTCGGCGTGGAAACGAGCCGGTATCTCAAGTGCATTGTTGAAGTTGCATTGTTGAATTTACATTGTTGAATTTACATTGTCGTCGGAATAAGAGAAGTGCGAAACTAGTATGCGACACATTTTAGTCGTGGAATGTTTTCCAGGATCCCGTACCTATAAAGCATGCCTCGCATATTTTCCCACTAGCTGTATGGATTTAACAATTTCCATGGTGTTAATACAATCTCGCTTCGTCTCTGGATAAGTTATTATAGAATCAATATTCGATTTGAAATCGTAATATGCAAGTGAAACAGTGCAAATTAAATTATCTTTAGTCTCTAATATTAAAAATAACTCTATATTAAAAATATCTGTATAAAGTTTGTTCTTTATAATAAGATGTTGTTCATCTATTTGAAACCAATTACAAAGAAACCCGAACTGTCTAGTCAATGTGTTCTGTTTCCTACAGATTTGTGGAACGAAGTTCCTTAACTCTGGTTGCGGTAAGAGTTAACAAATAGAAAATGTAATGCTTAACGGGAAAAAGTGTTGTCAAATTGATTGCTACGGCAATTAAAAATAGAAAATACGCGTAATGGAAAAGCGTTCTCAAATTGGTTGCTATGGCAATAAATGTAAATACATTAAACAAACATGTGTTTTGGTTCATCAATTTAAATTAATAGACGATTGTTCCGTGTGGCGTAGTTCAGATATCGTCAAGTGCTGAAATACGTTCAATAAATATAAAATGTTGGTTCATCAGTCTAGGCGTAACCTAAAATTACTGTGTGTATATTCAATTTATTTTACCTGCCTTAACGGCAACTATAATGTTAGGTTAGGCCTATACTGGTCAACCATGTTTTTTCACTTATAATTTAATTAATATAACCCTTGCTGAGGAAGCGTGTAAGCAGGTAATTTATTACAAGTTAAAAATAATAATAAATAACACCATTGTAGGCTGCAAAAAGAATTAAGATTGTTTTCAATACCGAAATGCGAGGTATTCAGAATATATGCAGTAGAACCTTACAAGTGAGATAACATCGACCAATATCTGGAGGATCAGGATAGCTCAGTTAGTAGAGTGTTACCACAGAAAGGGTTCAAATTCCGGTCTTGGTCCATGTTTTTTCACTTGTAATTTATTTAATATATCCTCTGCTGACGAAGCGTGTAAGCAGGTAATTTATTACAAATGAAAAATAAATTGAAGCAATTATTTGTATTTCTAACTTTAATGTTAGGTTTTTATTAAAGTGTACACCTGATCCTCGCTGATTAGTTTAACCTTCATTATAACTGCTGCTATAAAATACACTAAATAATTTGATTTGAACATTTAACAATATTTACCATCTTAGCTTTGGGGTTATTGTTAATCCTACACCTTTACTATAGAGAAAACACAACATGAGTATGCGTATAGAGGGTTTCAACGAGGTTGGCGTGCGGAGCACGCAGAGGGTTCCCATAGTATTTAATAATGTTGATCTGCTGAATAAAATTTACCAGTGTGGTAGAATTTTTGCGAGACAGCCATATATTGTTAAAAAGTATAAGGTATGTTGATTTTTATCGAACTTAATCTAAAACCTCCCCCTGATATGAGGACTGGTAGATCTAGGTTACTGTGTCTCCCAATCCCTGTCCAAATCAATCATCATTTCCATGGATATATTAGAGTATACTGTTTTAATGCGTTTGGATTTTCTCAGCCGTGCGCGTTGGTGAGCGAAGCGAGCAACTCGTGGAGCCCTTTATCAAGCGTGTATATGATTCCATTTCCATGCTGATTAATCTTACGCCTAAATCGATAAATTGTCGGAAACCAACAATACACCTCGCACGATCCTTTTTACAACACAGATAATGTTAATTCTACAGTAAAGGAGGGAGTTGTATACTTCTTGTGACGTAGTGTTTTGAATTGGCAATCAGCTTGCTTGTTTTTGATTCTCAAGCTTTTCTTATTCCAGCTAATCTCTGTTATCTGCGTCCGGAGTTTCCAACTGTGCCGAACGAACAAGACGACCCCACCGCTCCACGCCACTCCTCTCCGTACTCTTAATGTTACCACGCTCTACAGAAATAATTTAAAAGTATTTGCTAATGGTAGCTAACTAAAGAAATAATTAGATATTATTGACCGACCGTAAGTGAGGTCTCCGTTTTAACTCGACCGTTCGGCATTTCATCTGTGTGTCTGTCTCACGACTACGGCCAAACGCCTTGACCGATTTTGATGATTTTTGCACGAATGTTCCTTATTCCTAGGCCGAGCCATGTATATATACGGTTTTTTTTCACTTTTCATTTTTAACTCCTTAAATAACATAAAAATGGCGGCCGGACCGTTTCTCTCAGTGTAAGCTTTTTTCCAAAGCCAGTTTGTGGCTTAACCGTAAGTCGAATTTAAAAACTAATAACATTTTGCGAGTAGCAAATTAAATTTTAAATAAAATTGTATTCTTGATTTTTCCGTATCTCTAACGGTAAGCTCACAAAATGACCGTAAACTTCAAATTTGTTAAAAATCGTCCAATTTTTTGTATTTCAACCATGTTTTTATACGTTTATTCTAAACCAATTCAAAAGTGTTCCATAGCTTTTTTGTAGATAAAGGTTTAAAGAATTCATATATGCCAGTAAAAAAAATTATTGAAGTAAAATTAAGGAAGTTATTAGCTCAAGAAACAATCACGTTCAGTAATGAAAGGAAAATGTTTAAATTTAGGCCTACGTAAAAAGTAGTAAAAATTATTGTAATTTTTTTCATAAATGTAAAAAAGTTTCGTAATTTAGTTCTAAATAGAATTGTATAAAAATATTTATCAATTTCAAATTTCTTATTTTGAAAACACCAGTTTTTATGTTCCTACTACAAGACTGCTAACAAAACTAGGCCTGTTTTGAATAATTTAGGAATACTATTTCCTCTGCCCAAAAATGACATATTATTATAATAAAGTGTAGAGGATAAATCAAAGAATTGAACTGTATACCTGTAAATTATCATTGTAAATTTCATAAAAGTATTTGACTTAGCTTTACTTGAATTACAAAATGAGATGAAACAAATGAAACCTCGCGGCGATAAAGGACATACAAAAAATGACCGTAGGACCGT